>CAJVPS010000676.1:0-20994 GCA_910591765.1 Ambispora leptoticha | reverse complement strand
AGTAGCTTTATTTTATATTTTAAATAAATTTTTAAAATTTTAAATTATTTAAATAATTTTATTATATTATTATTTAATAATTTAATAAATTATAATAAACTTTAATTAAATTATATTTTTTTAGATTATATTTTTATTTTATTTTCTTTATTATTTTTCTTAAAAAATTAATATTATACAGTAGCAATCAAAAGTAATATAATGCTTAAATTTTTTACTAATTATAATTAGTAAAAAATTTAAGTGTTACATTTATTATTCAGTTATAGTGATAATTAAAAATAATACATCAGAAAATAAATTTATAAATAAAGAAAATTTTAATTTTTAATATATTTTATTAATAAATTTATCTACTGATATATTAATTTTGATTACCACTATATATAAATATTATTAAAAGTTGATTTGTATTTTATATCTCATAAATTATCACTATTTAATAATAAGAAATTATGATAATTTTGGCCAATGATCTACATGATTCGTATAACTTTGACCAAAAATTTCATTTTAATCTCAATAAAAAAGATAGATTATAATAAGTTGGTTTAGCTTCAAAATAACGGGGTACATGCTTTATTACTTGCAAGTTTTATTTCAGTTCTTTAAGTGATGTGTACTGTAATGGTTAAATTTTGATAAAAATTATACATAGTTTTGATTAGCATTAAGAAATCAAGATACAATTCAGGCCAAACATGATAAATTGTGGCCAATATTAACCGAAGCATGTCAAACAACATTATAAATACTACATAATTTTGGCCTACATTAAACTCAAGCCATAATAAACAACTCAAATTAGCTAGAAATTTAGATTTATGCGATTTATTTTATTTTTTGCATTGGAGACTTTCCGTTCTAATTCGTCATCGCCACATGAAATACACCTCATCACAGAATTATTACCACGATCTTTCGATCTTCACATGCGTGGCAGATCATGGTTGGTCATTTTCTATAGTTCCCCGCACTCGCTAAAAACTTGTCATTTACGTCGTCTCTTGAATTTTTGATAATAAAATCGCGCTTTTTAAGCAAAGATTTGGTATTCTTTTATTTTCTTTAAAGCAACTGAAAACCTGCGTTTGCAAAAAAAATTAATATAAGATATGTTCATCATCAACTGGTTTTATGACGTTCTCGCGTCTTTGGGTATGTGTTTAATCTCGGTGTTCTCGAATTTTCGCATACAGTTACTAATAAATAAAGAATTTTCTTTCGTGCTCACAGGTCTTGTTAACAAGAATGCTAAAATTTTATTCTTGGGACTTGATAATGCGGGCAAGACAACCTTGTTGCACATGTTAAAGAATGATCGTTTGGCCACTCTACAACCAACATTACATCCTAGTACGTGTGTTTTGCTGTTTAATTTATAGTAGAAAGAAATTTAAATTAAATAATTTTATGACGAATTGATTTTAAGAAATTGTTTATTAATTGGACTTTTTCTTAAAAATTATTAGCTTCTGAAGAACTTTCCATAGGTAATGTACGTTTCACAACTTATGATCTTGGTGGACATTTACAAGGTAAACTTTGGGTTATAATTCCTTATAATAAGAAGAATATAATGAACTATGATTCAATAAATAACGCACTTTATTATTAAGCTCGACGTCTCTGGAAAGATTATTTTCCGGAAGTTTCCGGGATTGTCTTTATGGTCGATGCTCAAGATCGGGAAAGATTTGCAGAAAGTAAAACCGAATTAGATGTACATATGAATATTTTATCCTAAAGGTCATTTTTGTTAGAAAAAAGATAGTGAATAGGTATACTAATATGCAACCAATCATCATCAAAAAAATTACGCAGAATCTCTTATCAATCGAAGAACTGTCAACTGTCCCTTTCTTGATTTTGGGGAATAAAATTGATGCACCAGGCGCAGTTTCTGAAGAAGAATTGCGTTATTCCTTGGGATTGTATCAGACAACTGGCAAGGTAAAAAAATAATAAATTAATTACTTATTTAACAATAATAATGGTGATATTGGTAAATTTATACTATAATTTATCACTTATTAAATTTATTGAATAATAGGGTAAAGTTCCATTGAAGGATATTAGACCAATAGAAGTCTTTATGTGTTCAGTTGTAATGAGACAAGGATATGGTGAAGGTATTTATTTTATGCGTGTTACCTATTATGATTGCCATTTAAAATCATCAATTAATGCATATTGTTAATAATAGGTTTCCGTTGGATGTCTCAGTATATTTAAGTGGCAATTCACTTGTGAATCAGTAATTAATGCAAATTTTTCTTGTACTAAATAATTTCAAAATAAACAAATAATATATATTCAATATATAATTTAGAGGTGGGGCAAAGTAATTTTAATTTTTTTTACAAAATTATTATTGTTTAAATCAAAAAAAAAATAAATCAATAAATTTATTGATTTTTTTTTACTTAAATTTTATTTTCGTAAAATTGTAACATTATTTTGTAAATTTTTTTAATATATATTATAAAGAATATATATAAAAATTTTGAATTTTTTATCTTAAAATTTTATTAAATCAAAAAAATTGTATATTATTTGAAAACTACGAATTTTTATATTAATAAAAATTAAATTAAATAATTGGAATAAAAGTTTTTCAGTAGGAATTTTATTTTGAGGAATTGTTCATTGTGCAATCTCCAGACGCCAAGCTCACAAGTGAATTACTAATTTTTCATTCATGTCAGAAAAAATAAAATTTGATTGTCATTACCACTTTAAAGATTATCCGAAATAGGAATGGATATATCAATATATGCTAGGATAGTAAAATATCAGACTGAGCTCGATTAATAATCATGTGAAATTCCTTTATTTATTATTATTATTTTAACACACTAATTGAAACCTTTAAATAGCTTTTTATTACGATAATAATAATTTCCTAATTTGGAGATTTTTCGAGTACATTGAAGAAATTAACTTGAATTTTTAAACACATATATACAAAAGTGAGAATTGTTATCATTGTGACGATCATCAAAAAGAATGTCAAATATCAATTCAATTTGTAGTTTAGTTGACGATTTGACATTTATCAAAGGAGAGCCCGTAATATTGGGTGGACCGGTGCCAAATGACGGATCTTTAAATACAATTATTGTGGAGTTTTGGGCTACTTGGTGTCCACCATGTTTGTAGTTAAATTTCTCTAGTCATTTATTCCAATTATTTTTGTTAAGTGTGAATAGTTCGCGATTTTATAGGAGAAGATAATATTGGAGGAGGTGAAAAGACTACTACTAATAATTATTCTTTCTGATTAAATATATGCAAACAAATAAAGGTCGTGATACGTAAGTCCCTACACTTCTCGTTTTTCTTTCGGTAAATTTATAATAATGGACAAATTCAAAATAGAATACCACATCTATCAAAGATACAACAAAAATATCGTGATCGAGGAATAAAAGTACTAGGAATAACTAATGAAAAGGAAGATGATGTATATTCATTTTATCATTTATTATTGTGTTCGCGTCTGATTTTTTTTCTATTAGACTAATCTATATATATATAACAGACAGTAATTGAATTCGTCAATCAAATGGGGGATAAAATGGACTATTCAGTAGCATTTGACAAAAATCGTACCGCCAGAAAAGGTAAATCAAAAAATAAAAATAATAACAAATAAATTTTCTCAATTCATCGATTTAATCCTTTATTTCATAATAGCATTACTTAAACCAAGTGGTTCCCCAGGAATCCCTACAGCATTTATTCTGGTCAACAATAAAGTAATTTGGTGTGGACAACCAGGGCTCGATGAGGAGTTTGACCAATTGGTGGAACAAGCTGCGAATGGTTCTTTACCAGCGGATCTAATATGAATGATTTTGAATTCCCGAAACAATCACATATTTATTAAAATATAATGATTTTTTTTTGCATACAACAATACTCAAGTTTTCGCATTCTCTTTTTTTAAATTACCATAATGAATGATACAAACTATTTTTAATGTTAAACGCCCAATCCCTGCACGTAATCTCATCTCACTGCATAAAAAATTACGTTATATGTATGTACGTGCATGATTAGTTTATGGAATCCAAACTAACCATACCATCAATATATCGATAGTCTTCGCGTCTTAACCACTCTCCTTTACCCATAGAAGAAATGCGGCGCACTACAAGTTCAGCTGGCACTAATAAAAGAGCCAATGGCTCAGGGGCATCTGCTGCTTCTGGCACACGCGGAATAAATAATAACAAGAGCAACAAAGATACTAATGGTGGTTCTAGCATAGTAAAAAGCACCTCTAACCTTACTCGTAGCAACACCACGAGTTCCTTACTCACTCCAAATCGAACTTCAAATACGAACAGTACATCGACAACAACACGTTCTAGGGTCTCAAGATCGCCTTCACCTCGTTTGGGCGCTATTTCTGATTCTATTCCCGCCACAAATGCTGGAACCTCAAATACACTTAAAACGTTAACTACGAACCCGCGAATTTCTAGATCTCCATCACCGTCGTCTTCTAGTATTGGAAAGACTACCTCTAGCTCTATTCCCGCCACAAATATTAGAACCTCGAATACACTTAAACCATCTACTAAGAGCCCGCGAACTTCTAGATCTCCGTCACCGTCATCTTCTAGTATTGGAAAGGCTGATTCTACTGATACAACCTACAAATCCGCATCGAAAACAGCACAATCTTCTATTAAGAATAAGAGAACTTCGCTATCTCCCTCACCTTCGCCAAATACTAAAAAGACTTCATTAAAACAAGCCATTGAACAAGCCAGGGCGAAAGCTCGAAAAGCAAACAAGAACACTGAACATGGAGAAGACAATGAAGAAAGCTCCACGAAAAGTCTAAAAGTTGTTGTAAAACATGCCAAAACTTCAGGTGTGAATTAGAATTTCTTTTTCAAGCGCCTTGTGACAATCTTCTTAGTAATGCTAATGAATTAAAAATGTAAACAGGTCGATTAAATCTGTCAAATCGTTCTTTAAATGAAATTCCTGAAGAAGTTTGGAAAATGTATGAAACAGATCCTTCCGAGATCAATTTGGATTTTGGTGCTGCTAGTTCGGATATATGGTACGAAGCTGTTGATTTAACGCGAATGGTGATTGCTGATAATCATTTGCAATCAATTGATAAAAGAATAGCCGAATTTCGTTCGCTGGTTTTTCTAGATGTAAGCATTCATTTCCATAATGTTTTCCACTGAAATCTACGAAAATCAATGCAATAAAAATATTTGATTTCTTTTAATTTCTAGCTTCACAATAATAAATTATCCACTCTCCCGGATGAGTTTAGTGAATTATCAAATTTAGGCACATTAAACTTATCTATCAATGAATTCACTGAACTTCCAAAATGTTTGACTTCTCTTTTATCACTGATTGATCTCCAACTCTCGTCCAACAAGTTGTCGGGAACTTTAGATCCATCGTTTGGGAATTTGTCAAAGCTTGAATTCCTTGATATATCTTGTAATGAGATCACCGGATTACCCGAGGAAATCCGCAATTTGAAGAATCTTCGGAAGTTAATATTGAAGAAGAATAAACTAAAAGAGCTTCCGGGAGCTGCATTAAGTGGAATGATTAGATTAGAAGAGTTAGAAGCTAATGAAAATCAATTGGAAAAAATATTTTATGGACTTGATGATGCGCAAGTGAGTCTACCTTATCTCAAACGATTAGATCTTCGCCAAAATAGATTGAAGTCTTTAGATGAAGCACAAGAGACGACATTATTTAAACCATCCATCACCTTGCCGGTACTCAAAGAATTATTAGTTTCTTTCAATAGAATAGAATCATTAGGGTCTTTACTTCATACCACGCCTAGGTTGGAAATTCTTGATATTGCAGATAATAAGTTCAAAGAAATTCCAGAGGGATTAACCGCGTTAAAGATGCTCAAGCGATTGGATTTGGGAAACAATGAACTCCGTGCGTTACCTGCTGAACTGGGATTACTGACTTCTTTGGATGTACTTGTCTGGGAAGGAAATCCCTTGAGAAATGCTCCAAGAGGACCGAAATCGACGACAGCACTTCTTCAGACACTAAGAACTCGATTGTCCTTAGTTGGTAAAATTTGTTACTTGATATAATATATTTATTTGGTTATACTGAAATAAATATAATGACAATATTTTCTTGACAGATTCTGAGAATATGGATGGACCAACAATACCTGAAAGTATTCCTTCTAATAGTCTAGGACGAGTTGGTAGTAGACGAGCAGGTTCTGATGATGCCGCATTCTCGGGACCTTTAGGCACTATCACTCTTCAAGCAGTTGCATCGAAGACATTAGACTTGTCAAAAAAATTACTTTCATCAATCTCTGATACAGAATTGAGTTCAATAACATTTGAGCCGACAAGTGTTTATTTAGGTTTTAATGCATTCACAAATATCCCTGCATCTCTTGCATTATTCCAAAATATTATCACTACTCTTCAATTAGATCACAATAAATTGACTACTTTTCCAAGTTTCGAAGATAAGTCTGTAATTTTTGCGAATCTTGTAACGTTAGGTAAGCAGAGAAACTTTGCATTCTTAATTCTTTGGACTCAATTTAATATTTTATGTGTTATTTTTGTAAGACATATCTGCAAATCAAATAACATCATTGCCAGATGAATCAGAACATACAGCATTTCCAAATCTACAAATTCTGAATTTGAACCAGAATCGGGTGTCCGCTTTACCACCCAAATTACCGTTTCCAAAACTTAAAACACTTCTTGCATCAATGAATGCGCTTACCACAATCACACCCTCAACATTTGAAAATATGGAAGTAGTCGACTTATCGAATAATAGCATTGGTCGTTTACCACCGTTGTTGGGTAATATCAAAACGATAAAAACTCTATTGGTCGAGGGAAATTCTTTTAGGGTTCCAGGATATGCAATTATTAATCAGGGAACTGGTGCATTGATGGAATGGTTGCGTGGTAGAATCGTGGCTTGATTGGAGAATTAATTAATGTGTAATTTATATAATTATTTACTATTTAATTTAATCATTCATGAATATCTATTTATTACCAATTGGAATGGATCTTTTTCAGATTATTCAAACTGATTTGAATTGGGTAGTCCAATAAATGTATAATTATTCGAGTTGCAATAGCATTTATAGAAACAAATTTGATTACAAAGTTTAATTAATCCAGTTTATAATTAATCTATATATTATAATTCTTTTTTAATGTTTATTACTCATATTAATTAGGATTCTCTTTGCTAGAAATTATCATGTATAATAAATCTTTTATATAGTGCATAACATCATAGATTAAATCCAATAAAATTTTTGAATATAAAAAATACGGTAAGATTTTCACCAAACATGGCGTTCAATTTTTTTCGACTATTTGTTGATTGGCTCCTACAGAAAAACCGATCATCCACGATAAAAATTATTTTTTATCAACGTCAGGGTTATAGAACGAACGTTAGCATGCTATAATTCAAGCGGGGTAGGCCCCAGCGCCAAGTCACCTTGGCTCAGATGTTTCAGAAGGATGTTGCGGGCTGCGTTGTGATCCCTGTCAATCTCAAAATCACATCAAGCGCACTTGTAAACCTTTGCACCACCGAGATTGTCCTTTATGTTTCCGCAATTCCCGCACGTCTTGGATGTGTAATGCTCATCACAGAGTATCAACAATCGACCGGGGGTACTCTCCGATCTTGTGCGCGAGATGATGTTGGAACTTGTAATGCGACCATGTCAACATCATCCTGTCTTGCTCTTGATCTTTCGACTGAATTTCTTCTTAAAATTTCTAATATCATCAGAATCAAATCTTGGAAGAAGAATGGTATTGTAATTCTCACATAATTCCTTTGCGATCTTGTGATGGCAATCTTTCACGATGTTTTTGATCTTATCATGTATCTTTAGCATCTTTCTCTTTAGCGTGTACCTTTTACGTTTATTAGATCCACCCTTGCTTTTGGATACCTCACGTTAATATTTATCATATCTCTTGCATAGCCTGAAAACGCGCGCAATGTCTCCTTTACCCCATTCAATAATCTTTCCACTGGGATCATATCCCATCATGAATGTGCGCACGCCAGGAACGCACACGCAAATATAGAATCGACCCAGTCTGTCTCGCGTGATATCAACGGCATTTTTTATTTCGGGAAGTTCTTCGGAGGTCTTGATATGCTTAAGAAACGCATATTCACCTTTTTCGTATGAAATCCCTTTTTCAGTGGCAATTGTTTACGGTTTATACTTTTTTGATTTTTTCTTGATCGTGAATTTCTTCAATTTAAGATTGTATCGTATGCTTTTAATAATTCGGACAGCGCACGATCACGTACACCAGAAGGGTTTTCTTCACCCAAACATTCTCAAGTTGATAGTTATCGTTATTAATCACTCGTTTTCTCAAAAATTTTTTGGATCTGCGTTCTCCTTCTCTTATCAGATCGAGACATCGATAGTATGTCCATCGGTACGTTCCCATCCACCTCTTCAACGTTTCTCTTTCTTGATCGTTGGGATACATGCGGATCTTGCGCGTCTTCAATCTCTTGTCTTCTTTTTTTGTTTGCGGCAGCTCTAAGACCATTGTGACTGGCTGTGAACACCGTGACGATAGATAGTAGATCCTCTGCAAGTTCGCCTGTGTCTGGGTCAATCGATCCTTGCGAGTAACCACAACTTCCTCGAGATTTCCCGCGTACACTCGTTCCAGAATGGACACGAATCCTCGTCGTTTCCAATTGAGACCAGACTCGGCGTCAGTAACGATCTCATGATCAGGAAATTTAGAAGTGAGGTATGCACGCTGCCTTTCAAGGTCATCTTTCTGTTTTCCACTGGATACTCGTGCGTAACAAAGTTTTTTCTTTTGCGCACTCTCCTTGTTAAACATTCGGTCGATGTCCGTGACGGAATACAAACGTTTTCCACCCGGCATGGTGACGCTCGAAACATCTCCACGTTCGCTCCATCTACGAAGAGTGCTCGTAGATATTCCATAATTCTTCTGTATCTTGTTCGCAGGTGTACTGGACATGAACCATATGACGCAGATCACTAGGTGCGTGGGAGCTTTGTCGGGTATATTGAATTTTGCTGTTTTCTTGCGCAATGTAAAGGCAGAACTTACCTTAATTTTAAAGTTGACTGCGGAACTAGTGATACCAAACGCGTGATCGGAATTCGATTCGAAGTTCGGTAACTACTTTCCAAGGCTGATCTTCAGAGATACGAATACCTCGCCGTAGGAAGAACCCGGGCAACCAAAAGGTGAATGTATTGATTCATCAAATATCCACAGTATTGATGATATCAAAATTTATTCGCTTCTATCTTTTGATTAAAGATGCATTAACTTTTTTAGCGTTGCACTTATTACGACCGAATGGGAAGGTGGACGGAAGGGCTATATAAAGATAAGTACAAACGCTTTGATTATTTGTAAATTAAAAAAATAAATCTTCACATTCAGCAAACAAACTGATCCATTTTTCATAATTATGCCTAGAATCCCTATAGAGAAACGCGCCCGTATATACACGCTCTGAAAAGGATATTCGATGCGGGAAATCGCAGCATCGGAACAAGTAGACCCGGCCTCCGTCTACCGGATATGCAAGAGACTGGGAGCTTCGATGACAAGCCAAAAACCGGGTCGCCCACAATCCTCTCGACACGCTACGAAAGAAACGCGTGCCGATTAATCCACTCCGGAAAATGTTCCACCGCTGTCGAGGTCCAACGAGAGCTTAAAAATGAGTTGGATGTTATTCGTTCGCATAAAACGAAAGAAGCCTTACTTCAAACGAACACACAAAAACGACGGTTGGCGTGGGCGAAAAAACACCGAATTTGGACGGCGACGAATGGCGACGCGTAATTTGGTCTGACGAGAGCAAGTACCAAAATTTTCGGGTCGGATGGCCGAAAGTATTGCTGGAAAAAGCCCGGTGGTCAGTTAAAAGACCAGCATATTACGCCAACCGTTAAATTTGGCGGTGGTTCGATTATGGTTTGGGGTTGCGTGACGGGCGACGGTGTTGGCGAGTTGAGAAAAATCGTGGGAAAAATGAATGCGGATGGCTATGTGGAAATCCTAACAAATAATCTTCTAGGATCAGTCAGGGAGAAGGGGCTGGAGGATAGTTGATTTTATCTTCCAGCAAGATAATGACCCAAAAACACGTCTCTGGAAAAGCAAAGCAATGGTTCGCCGACAACGAGATCACTTTGCTAGACTGGCCATCCCAGTCTCCCGACCTAAACCCCATAGAAAATTTATGGAATGAGGTGGATATGCGAATGAGGCAACTTCCTGGACCACAGAACAGTTGTGGGAAAAGTTGCAAGTGGCGTGGAAGAGCGATTATTTGTTCCAAATTGTACGAATCTATGCCTTGAACGAAAAAAATTTACCAGCTTGCTACTTACCTTAATTAGAAATTCGCCCTCCTATCTCACCCTCCACTTCGGTCATAATTAGTGCAACACTAAATAAAAATAAAAAAATTAGTGTAGCGTCAATTAAAAAGATAGACGCAAATCAATTTTGATATCATCAATACTAGAGATATTGATGAATCAACTATAAAGCATTGACATAGTGCCATTGCATTATACTTTCATGTGAACTGGCCACAATCAACTGGCCGTTGCTTGCCGTAGCCTTCCAGAGGAAATTGTCGGTCAACAGAAGATAAGTGAAGTTAATTGATATGTAGGTACTTAATTCATATCTCGATCTGTCCGTTGCACTTGAATCATACATCTTTTACATATAAAGCATCAAAAGAAGGCTCAATAAACACATTGCTATAATTTTCCTGGTTAAATTCTAAATTTCGTTTTCTTGTAATACAGCTATACTCTCTCTATAGTCACACATTGTTCATAGTCACACACCTCTTATCACATTTGATTTTCCAAACGGTAGCGGTAGGGAAAACAGCCCTAACCTACACTAATCTCCATGATTAACATTAAATTGATAACGATAATTTAATTACACAATTTTAACCCCCAATAAAATGCAATTTCTGCTCGGTATTATATTTTTCCTTCTTAACAACCTGCGCACTCATGACAGAATAAAATGAACAGTCGTTTGAAAAAATCACTAGTGAAGAAATTAGATTTACAACAGCAGCACGCACATTAACAATAATAATAATAATAATAATAATAATAATAGTCGTGGTGACACCATGGAGAATGGAAACAAATATTCGCCAGGAGAACGAATAATTTTGAATGTTGGGGGTATCAAGGTATAGTAACCAATAATCGCTTTTTTCTCGATTTTTTTGAGGATAAGGTGGAATCGGGAAGGGAATAAGTGGAGAGGCTTACTATTCAAATTACTTTGTATTCATTAATATCATGTGACTATTTTAAATAAACGTGATGATATCACCATTTCTTTCTATAATTTCAATACTATTTATTATGATTATTTCGATATTTGTCATTATTATTTCAATCATTACTTCAAATCAATCATATGAGAGCAGTATGAAACGTATCGTTCCACTTTGACCGCATACCCAGACACGTTACTCGGTACAATGTTCTCGGAAAGAAATAAACAAATGATGAGTCCGACGCAAATAAGTCCCTCCGGGAATAAAGAATATTTCATTGATCGCGATGGTCATGTTTTTCGTTATATTCTGCAATTCTATCGGACGGGCAAAATTCCCTGGCCTGATCAGAACAATTATGATGGAGGAGGTGTCGGAGATTTACCCACTAATCATATAGGTCGTAGTCTGGTTACAGGAAATGACAATAGTAGCGCAAGAACATTGAGTACTGCAGCTGGTGCTGTTGCTGGGAATACAACTTCTGTTGCTACAGCTGCAACTTCAACAATTGCTACAGCATCAACTACATTAACGATTGGCGAATGGATACCAGCAAGCACGTTAATAACACGCCAAGAGATCGAGAATGAAATGGACTATTTTCAAATCCCCGCGCCAACCCACGAACCAATAACAATTTCATATCCAACATTAGCCATCGCGAAACAGCTAGACGCATTCATAAACTCCCTAAAAACATGCTTCACGAGCATAGCCCAAAACTTTATCGTCGACATCAGCATCATGTTCTACGAGGATAAACGACTTCCCCAAGCTAACCTCAAAGAAGTCGACAATGAGAATGTGAAGATGGTGATTAACGAATTGGTGTACAAATTATTTCACGATTTTGCACTGGTTGGATTTGAGATTCTGGATCGTTTCGGGCAGGATATTGGCGTATACTTGATGGAGACCTTGCCAGGGTTGTCATGGAAATTGACGAGAGGGTATTATGATAGGCGGTATTTCGTGTCTTTGAGTACTACGATTATTGACCACCAGGGAATTTTGGATAATTCCTGTTTGGCCAAACGAAACAATGTGTAAAATTAATGAATCAAAAGGATTCCAATTCTTTTTTATTTTCCCATTAGAATGTAACCATATTTTTTCTTATTTTCCCATCATCCCACCATAGAACATTATCTTTTTGCATTAATGTGAAATTAGGCCGCCTGAATAAACTAGTCTAACAATGTAGGTCTTACAGTTTTTCATGTGACGGTAATATTTATCGTGCTCCAGTTTCACAAGAAATGGAATCATCGATGCGTCAGAACTTCTTTATATGGAGTAAGAAATGAGAATCACCAATGACGTTAAGCATTGAATGAATATGTCGATATCCCAATCTCATTCTTTTAATTACACAAAATATAAAAATAGCCACTTATAGAAACATCCGTTTCCATTATTCTATGAATTTAGTGAATTGTATGTTTATCATCATTTAAGAGCATGGTTACTGCAAGGAAATTCATGGACCATCATAATACCACGATTCATCATTTGAGTTTTATAATTAGAGGGAATCTTGTGTGCTCCCAAGAATCAGAAGAGAAATCTTTCAATAAAAGAATGTTTGATTGCCTGCGTGTGTGTTCATGCACATTATCGGAAAATAAAATGAATTATTTTTTTTTCTTACGAAAAAAGTTTGGTTGTGCACATAAATCAACTAATTTGAAACATCATTGCCCACTACTCTTTTTAATCTTTACTACGCCGCCGTACAAGGCCGAAACATCCGGTAATTCCCATTCCGACTAAAAATGGGAAATATATATTACATTTCAAAAATGGACTGTTAATAAAAAAAAAAAAGAAAAAAAAAACAAAAAAACATCTCTTCTGTCTGTGTGTACGTGTGTCGGCTCTATTAATAGAATCCGACGTTAAATTATTATTATTTTCCGGAATTAGCATTAATAGTCCGAATAATAATGGATGTAAAACGACATACTTGCATTTAGTCTAAGAATATCAAACAACTAATCATTCTCGTTTTTTATAATAAATTACATCCATTATCCCAAATATCATTCATCCCAACTTGATTTATTATTATAAATATATTATCATATATAGAAAATATAAAAAAGCACAAAAACTTTTTTTTTTATTCCATTTTTTTCTTTTACTTTCCAATCTCTCTTTTTTGTGTTTGTCGATTAAGACTATAACAAAAAAAAAATAATAAAACTAATACATCTTGATTTATTATAATCCTAATAATTATGAGCAATGGCAACTCGAACGGTGGACGCCTAGAGCAGCAATTCGGTAAGTAAAAGGGTGCTGAAGTTTGTTTTCTTTTGATTGAAGGAACGAATCTGCGCATTGCAACGTTTTAGTTTTCTGTACCTTTGATTTGTCCTCGAGTTAAAAATTCTGTGCGAAATTGAAAATTGGAATGCATCTTTTTTTCCTTTGTCAATGAATTGATCAAATTTCTCATATGACCATTCTCTCTTGTCACTCCAACGAATAGCTAATTTAGGCATCAGTAATCAAGGTTCGGGGAGACCTACCGCTGGCCGTTACGTTCCTCCCCACTTGAGAGGGCGTTCGTCTGAAAAAAATACGACTGAAAATAACGCTTCTCAGACGCAGCAAAGAACTACCTCAAATAATAATAATAATAATACCCTTTCCCCTAACGTTAATCATAATAATAGCACACAACAATATAATAACGAGTCTCATGAAGATCCTTCCCCTCTTCAACCTCGTCGTGGTAATGGCTGGCATCAAAGAAATGAAAGGTAATTGTTCTCAAGATGTCCAATTAAAGATTTTTGCTTTTCTATAAATTGTTTAATTGCGGATAGATGAATGAACTACGAAACGCAATTTTTTGCAATCCTCGACTGTCAACAATGAATTTATATCTTGAATTCTGATGTTCAAAATATTTCCTAATACATTTTTCTGGCTTTTTTATTATAAAACAGTGCTGCCGCCGCTGTAGATTGGAATAATCGCAGAACATCCTTCCCTCGAGCTGACACTTGGGGTGGAAGTCGTAGTGAAATGAGCTATTCCTCACCTCAACGTTCGGGTGGTGGCGGGTGGAATGATCGAGCCTCTTCACAAAGTGACCGTTGGAATGCCGGATATCGCCAAAATTTTTCTGGTGGTCGTGGTGGATATGGTCGTGGAAGTTTTCAAGAAGACTTTAGTAACAATTCTCGACGTGATGATGGGTATGGCTCTTGGCGTGATGGTACCCATATTATTGCCCAAAGAAATCAACGTATAGAACGTGATCTTTTTGGTGCTCCTGATGATCCAGAACGTCAGCATACTGGTATAAACTTTGAAAAATATGATGATATCCCTGTTGAGGCCAGTGGCAACAATGTTCCCCAATGTGTTTCACAGGTAAAAATAGAATCGATAATTTATCGTTTATTGTGTATTTCTATTGTTGTGAATTCATATCAAATATTAAAGCTATAACTATTTTATGATAATTAGTTTTCGAGTCCGCCTCTGGATACTCATCTTCTTATTAATATCGAACTGGCTCATTATACGACTCCAACTCCTGTACAAAAATACTCGATTCCGATTGTATCTGCCGGTCGAGACTTGATGGCATGCGCACAAACCGGTTCAGGAAAGACTGGTGGATTTTTATTCCCCATTTTGTCTGAACTATTCAAAAAGGGTCCATCCCCTCCGCCACAGGAACAACCAGGCTATAGTCGCGGAATGTCACGCAGTCGTAAAGCTTATCCGGCAGGTTTGATTCTTGCACCAACTCGTGAATTAGCGTCTCAAATTTACGAAGAAGCACGTAAATTTGCATATCGATCATGGGTACGACCTTGTGTTGTGTATGGTGGTGCTGATATTTCGGGACAACTACGACAAATTGACCGTGGTTGTGATCTGCTGACTGCAACTCCTGGTCGACTTGTCGATTTAATTGAACGTGGTCGTGTAAGCTTATCTCAGACTAGATATTTGGTACTTGACGAGGCTGATCGTATGTTGGATATGGGTTTTGAACCTCAAATTCGTCGTATTGTTGAACAAGAAGGTATTTTATTATCTACGTAAAGATTTTAATTTCTTGTGATAATCTCGGATAATTCATATTTATAAATTAATAGATATGCCTGATGTGAAATCACGCCAAACACTTATGTTCAGTGCCACATTCCCTCGTGATATACAAATTCTGGCACGTGATTTCTTGGAAGATTACGTATTTCTGAGCGTTGGTCGAGTTGGTAGTACGAGCGAGAATATCACTCAAAAGATCGAATATGTAGAAGATGAAGACAAGAGATCAGTACTGTTAGATATTCTTCATTCACAGCCAGAGACTGAGCGTGGCCTAACTTTAATTTTTGTGGAAACAAAACGAATGGCAGACATGTTATCAGATTTTCTAATAAATTCAAATTTCCCAGCAACTTCTATTCACGGTGACCGTTCACAACGAGAACGAGAACGTGCGCTTGAATCGTTCCGCACGGGTCGTACACCGATTATGGTTGCGACAGCCGTGGCTGCACGTGGTTTAGATATCCCTAATGTTACTCATGTTATAAATTATGACTTACCAACTGATATTGATGATTATGTTCATCGTATCGGTCGTACTGGTCGTGCTGGTAATGTTGGTATATCAACGGCGTTCTTTAATCGTGGTAACAAAGGAATAGTGAGAGAATTAATTGACTTGTTGAAAGAAGCGAATCAAGAAATTCCCCAATGGCTGGAAACTGTGGCGAGAGAAACTTCTGGGTTTGGAGGCGGACGTGGTAGAGGTGGTGGCGGTAGTCGCGGAAGAGGTCAAAATCGCGATTATCGAAAATTTGGAGGCAATAATAATGATCGAGGAAATTATGGCGGAGGAAATGAGTGAGTAATTACAATGAAGACTCTTGATGTGTATATATATATATATAATAATCTTTGCGTGATTCATGAATTAATTTCTTCTTTTTCTTGTCATTTAATCTTATAATAGTTTCTATTATGGAAGTGGTGGTGGTAGTTCAGGTGGCGGTTATGGTGTTGGTTATGGTGGAAGCGGTGGAAGCGGTGGCAATTATAGTGCTGCTAATGGATATAACAACAAACAAAGTTGGTGGTAAAGGAAAAACCTTTATCCGACAACTGATAAAACATCAACAACCTGTCATATTTGAATACCATACAGCAAAAAAAAATACAATCAGCAAAACATCATAATCATTAATTGACATCAACGGGAGTGTGTGTAGTAGCAATATTGGATATTTATTTAACTAGCTTAAAGAGTAGAGAAAGAAATTATATTGGGAAGTGGAGCGTGATTTTTATTCTACGTGTGTTTGGGCTATTTACAAAATAATGCAGAAGAGAAGAAGTTGGGTGAATTAGCAATGAGGAAAAGAAAGGCGAGTTAAAGTTGAAAGAATTAGACAAAATAAACCCCCAAAACAAGCGTGCAAACATTTGGTTCAGATTTTGTGTTTATCTATTTTTAATTTTTTTCCATTCCATCCCTCAACCCTCTTATTTTAATCATTTTATTCATCATTATTATCGCATTATCTATAGCAATTCTCATTATTTTTTTCATTTTCCTTTACCATAACATTTTAATTCTCATTTTAGACTGTCACACAAAAGTAGTATGAACATTGATTTGAACCACTATTTTCGCGGTTCACAACCCAAAATAACAAATTTTTTGAATTAATTATTTTTATTTTTTTTAATGTTTTTCTTGTTTAATGCAAATAATTTTATTCCTCCCTATTAATATAAATATTTTATACACATCTTACATATATATATATATATATACACACACTCACGTAATATTAATGCTTCCTTACATCATAATAATAATGTACTATTAGTACTATTTTTTCTTGTTTCTATCTATCTATCTATATATGTACATATATAGATATCTCTCTCTATTCTTCTCTCTCTCTTTTATATCTATCTCTCTGGTATATATAGACTCAAAATAAAACAATTCGTTTGAATAGTAATATTTATAATGAGACTATTATTAATTAATTAATAATAATAATAATATAATATAATGACAATGAATTTTCTATTCTTTAGAATTTCCTTCCTTTTTCTTACACTTTTAATTACATACATCCATTTCTTATTACTATATTCTAATAGTGTCGCGTGGCCTATCACACATCTTAGCGTGAACGTTAAATCATAAACACATTTTTTTTGTTTTTCTCCTTTGTATATATGCCAGGGCGATCGTTTTTCATTAAAATAGAGAATAAATAAACTTCCTTATTTCTCCCTTAATATATAACTTGATACTACGTTACATGAATTTCCAATGATGCAAGTCCCGTGCGTTATAATCATTATTTAGTAATGCTAAATCGAGCAATACAAATCTCAACCAAAGAAACTTTATTTATGAGTCACATAGATTCTATTAAGTATAAAATATTAAAGTGGGTAGGAATAGACAAGGCTAAACTAATCTTTCCGATATTAAATTAAGAAATCTAAGGATCTCTAGATCTCAGGCAGGAAGTATTACGAATAGCATCGAAATCATAAAAATCCTTATTCAACGTGATACTCACGTTGAAATGCGGAAGCGGCACTGTGAAGTCATCTGGATACTTGAATCCATTTGGATGATGGGTGAACTTTGATGTCAGTCCAGGAAATGACGAATTCAAATGCGCCTCAATATCCTTTGAGAACTGCTCGAGAACGGCATATGCACTTGAACCAACCAATTTATTCACCTCACACGGTATAAAGTAACTTCCATCGATATCAAATCTAACATTGAACTCAGAAACCATCCTCGCAGCCATCTCGAAATAAATATCCTTAAACATTTGAATCAGCTCATCGACACGAATGGCCAACGCTCGATTTTGTAGTGACAAATCTTTCGGGATTATTTCAAAGTAATCGAATTCCGCGAGAATATCACTGCTCAATGGGGCACCTTTTCCACCCGTTATGTATTCTTTGGCGTTCTCGCGCGGAATGTGGATACTTCCCGTACGATAGTATTCGAGAACGTAGTGAAACGCGCGGCCATTACGATCGAAAAAGTATTCATTCTCTTTGCTCGGTTTTATAGAGTTTTCTTTGAATAAGCGACCCAGAAGGGTATTGGGTTGAGAAATGAGCGTTGATTTAAATGTTTCGTACTGATTTCGTGTGTCGTCAACGTATTAGATTAATTGATCGAGGATTGATTGAATCATGATTAATTTTGGCATTAGATAAATTTATTCATCAATTCCAACGGCATTTATTCATCAAAGTAAAATTTATCGAAGCAGTATATTATTCCATTCCGTACCTTGATACCACCCACATTTAAGACGATTCGTTCATCAGACATTTTATTAGTAGATAAAGCTTTTCTTGTTTCGTTTCACTTCAGCACCAAGCGTCTCTTTAAAGAAAGTTAACTTTTGATATTTATTAAACAGAATGAACAGCAAAAATTTTTCGAATCTATCGTGGCGAAGTTGATCTAACGTTCCAAAATATGCAGAGATATAGAGCATGCCTGTGCTGAAAAATTATGCTTAATTTGGGGTCTGTATCACGCGTAATTGACCAATCCCCGCCAACAAATTAAGTACAACCAGTAAGATTCCTCCTTTTTGGTTATTAAAACGAAATAATTTTTTGCAATCATCTATTTGGAGGTTGAATTCTTTAACTCACAGGGTTGGTAATGCGAATTGTTTTTAATCATCTATTATATTAATTCTAGGGTACGATTTAAAGACATGCAATTCAAAATTGTTCTATTGTATAAACAACATAGGTAAATGATATTTTACAAATTTTTTTAGATTTACTATTGGGGTCATCATTTATAAGAATACGCAGAAATTTGACAAAAAATAAAAATCCAGATCTCAACTCTAACCTTAACCTTAAGCTCTGGGATCAGCAAAAGCGAAGTGAATCAACGGACGTTTTAAAATTTAAAATTCTTGTCGATCACCGATTAATCAAGAATGGGAAATTTACGATTTTGATATCGTTATTAACAGAAATCTTCCATCGAAGAAAGAGATCTTCATCAATTGGTGATCGTAGAATTTAACTTTTTTAGCTTGTGTAACGGAAAATTCAAAATAAACAATAAACATAAAAAACTGAAAAAATAACTTGCGCCCATGAAACTACTTTGCGAAATTTTACTTGCATAACCTTTAATGAAAATATATCTTACGATTTGATTGGTTTACCCCTAAAATCACATGATCCGACACTTTTTTCGGATCCTCAAAGTTGACAGAAAAGATTACCACATAGTACACGAGACGCGAATGCTGCGTGCAATCAGACTTTTCAGTTTTAATTGCAGGTATATAGAGGGTGTGTCACACGAAAGATTGAATTTCGCAAAGGTTTATATTTCAATTATTTTATAATTTAGAATATGTGTACTTGAAGAATTCATACGAGGTATATATTTTTAACTGACTTTATCCCCGACAACCACATTGCCGACAATCCATAAACCCGACAAACGAAATCGTCATCCAAACAGGAAATAAAAAAAACACCGTTTGGCAGAATGAGAAAGTTGTAAATAATACTTTTGCGATTAGCCCAAACACTACGAGAATACAAATTCATTGGCGTAATCAAACTATAATAAATGGATCCAAGTTACCTTGAGACATCTGTGCAACCTTTATGAAATCGCCGGGAACAGAGGAACACTAAAGCCGGATAGTATCCGGAATTTGCAAGTCATTTCATATGTGAAAGAAAAAAATTTTGTTTATTGCAAGGATGTAGTAAACATATCAATAAATATTATTTATTACAAGATAGTGTTGCTTTTTTTAAGGGAGAAGAGGAAGGAAAAGGGGGCTAAGATTATTAAGAGTATATTTTTGATGTTAAATATAAATTATAAGTATTATAATAACTCACTATTTCTAATATTATATACTCATTTCATTTTTTTAATACATATACTCAATATAAGCTATAAGTATTATAATAATAAGTACATAAGAAACCAATTCTATATGTATTCACTATTTTTAATATTATATACTCTTTATTTTATTTCTCTATCATATACTTATTCAATATATATACTTGATATTTTTATAATTTTTTATTATTTTTTTTTCTAGTTTAGTTTGCTAACTTTCTTATTTTATCACTTTATATTTATTCTTATTTCAATCATTTCTATATTTAAGTTTTCTAATATTATTACTTTAATTATATTACAAGTGATTAATTAAAAATATATAAAATTATTCAATGTTGATATATTATTTAAGATCACAGAAAAAGAATTTTGTAAGGATTTGTAATTACTTATTTTTAACATATAGATATAATATAATAATTGAAAATATATTAATAATAATTTTTGGATTATTTATATTGTAACTAATCACCTATTTATGTGGCGCAGTAGACGTGGCGCAGCATATGGCGCAGCCGCAGCACGTGGCGCAGTAATCGCCAATTACTACTAAATTAGGTAAATAAGTAATTTATATTAATTAATCTTATTTATAATGCACGCAAGAAATCTGTACCAGGTTTTGTCGATCATCTGTCACGTGTATTATAATTAGCCACAATCCGGCGGCCGAC
>CAJVPS010000675.1:0-21000 GCA_910591765.1 Ambispora leptoticha | reverse complement strand
TAGAGAGACAAAATTTGATAGAACTTCACAAGGAGATGAAATTCCAAAAAAGCATTCCTACGAATATAAACAAAAAACAACAAATTCACTCAAATGCAATTTACATAAGTCGAATATTTACTTCGAAATTAATTTCAATCCCAAATGATACTGGTACGTATAATAGAAATAATTATTATACATGTTTATATTGATATAAAAATTACATTCTAATATTTAGGTTCTACAAATGTCAGTTTGTATGTTCCAAACGAAGGTAAGATCACATTACATTTGATTGTCATCAATTTCTTTAATTCATTAATTTCATTATTTTTTCTTAAAATAGATTTTGATATTAGTATACCATACGAAATTGATGAAATCAAAAAAAATGAGGATATGCTGAGTAACTTGCAAGAAAATCATAGATTTAGATATTAACTTAGCTGACTTTACAGTAAAAGTCATGTGTTTATTATCTCAGCTTCTATCAAAATTTATATTGTTTTCATGAAGGAATACATGTGATGATTTTTATTGTTTTTGTCATACAATTATGCGATTCCATCACTATAAAATATTCATTTTTAATGGTTTTTGCGTTATTCCGGACTCCAAATACTACTCAAATACTTATTTCTTATCTTTTTGTGTTCGAAACCATTTTGATAACACCAACCAAAATTATTTTGTTTTATTGCATCTCCACCCTCTGCTGATCTCAAGTGCCATTCGGATACTATTTTCTTATCTTATTGTGTTCTAAATCTTTTATGATAACACCAACCAAGATTATTTTGTTCCATTGCATTTCCACCCTCTGCTGATTTAAAATACCACTCGAATGCTTTTTTCTCATATTTTTGTGTTCCAAATCCTTCATGATAACACGCATCAAGACTCTTTGTCCTCTGGCATTTTCACCCTCTGCTGATTTCAAGTACCACTCAAATGCTTTTTTCTCATCTTTTTTGTGTTCCGATTCCATGTTGATAACACCAACCGAGATTATTTTGTCCCAATGCATTTCCACCCTCCGATGATTTCAAGTACCACTCAAATGCTTTTCTCTCATCTTTTTGTGTTCCAATTTCATTTCGATAAAACTATCAAGAAGACGTTGTCCTATTACATCGCCACCCCCTGCTGATTTCAAGTACAATTCAAATGAATTTTTCTCATCTTTTTGTGTTCCGATTCCATTTCGATAACACCAACCAATACTCCTGATGCATCTCCAGCTGATTTCAAGTACCACTCAAATGCTTTTTTCTCATCATGAGTATTTGATTCCATCTTCGAGCCCAGTGGAATAAAATGGGTGAATTTGTTAAATGATAGTAAAACAAACGATAATCGTTGTCGTTATACTGTTACGGGATTTATGATTCAAATTCTATGTGTGACAAACTCGTGTGTGTGAATACATGAACAGTACATGTGCATGTATAAGAAAACATGGCACAAATGCAGATCCTATCATAATTTTTCTGGGATTAGCGAGTTTACGTAATAACGGTAAGAGAACGCTAACTAATTATTGTTCCAAAAAATGGTCTCTTAACGTTAACGAAAAATTGAGGAATTACGCAATTTAATGTTACGGTAACACTGTGTTATGCACACAATCCTCATTATACATGTACAGTCAACTCTTATTTACCGAATGATTGGTAATGATATTTCTGGACCACTTTAAGCCGTAAATTAAGTCAGTTCCAATATGGTGGCCTGAGAGAAAGGATCGTTAATTCGCAATTCTTTTAAACCGGGTAATCGGTAAATCAAGCGTCGACTATACATGATAAAATCCAACTACATGTATTAAGGAGTCAATTTATTTCTTAAAGCAAGATTTCTTGGAAGCAAATTTCTTCAAGTGCTAATTAACAATTTATATATTTTATATAGGAAACTGAAATTTTCGGTTAGGTCATATTAACGGGTGTCATGTTAATATAACGAGGGATTGACTATACAGCCGTCACAAAAAGTTAGAGATGATCTTAACAATAAAAAAAAATGCACATTTAAAAGAAATCAAAAAGCTATTTCACGACATTTTCAATAACAATCTGTGCAAATTTTATCTGAAGATTTTAAAGGTACATGTAATTTTGTCCCTTTTAATAATCATTGATTTGAGAAAACATGATGATTCAGCAAAATAACATTGGAAAAAAGTCACGAAATAGTCAAATAGAGAAAGTCAACAATTAGCGACCATAACTTCATAGAGGCGTCTGCAAAAGCTTCCCAAAGATTATGTGCTACTCTAAAGGAAGCATGATCAAAATTTGAGGTGTTTTTTTTGAGGAGGTTATAGGTTCAATGCCTTGAGAAATCAAAGTGATATTAAAGCTATTTGAATGGCTAATGGTGTATTAATTAGCGATAAAAAAATTTTATATACATAAGACAGTAATAAAATAATCGAGTATGGATCTTAATCGTCGTCGCTAGAGCTGGAGCCATAAATTTTCTTGGCTCCTGTGTAGAAAATTGCATTTGCATTACATTTATAATCATGAAATATATATAAATATTATATAATCTCTAGATGCATAACGCCTTTAATTGACATACTCTTGGCCATCTTGAACTTAGTCTCTAAATGCATACTATAGGCCGGTATCATTTGGAGGCTTGCGGCTATATTATGCAATCTTAAATTGAAGATGTTTTTGTTAAAGAAGTGTATAATTCGTATCAGCAATATATTCATGCATTATTAAACAAACACATACTGTATGTATAGAAATAAAATTAAAGTATAATTTATTTCTATTGTGCCATCTTGTATATAACTTTCTTGTTTTTAATCGATGATGTATAAGATCTTCAAAAAAGGTTTGAATGAAAAACACTCCTCTTCAATTAAAGTATTTATTATAACCTATTAATAACAGCAGTAGTAATAATATTCTCGTTGAATTTGACTTGTCATTTTCATCTTCACAATCTTCCGATTCTACTTATCTTATATCATAAAGAAATATATGCATCTTTGAAAAAAAATCTCATTTTTTATCAATGTAATGATAATAACGTTGATCCATATTAAATTTAACGAAATTGCCTTTACGTAAATGCGAATACGATCAGTTGAGATACAACAATTTATCAGAAGTGGCGAAACTTATCTAATGATATGTGGAAACTTTCTTTGAAATTTAACAAAAGTGGCGAAACTTATCTAACGATATGTGGAAACTTTCTTTGAGATTTAACAAAAGTAAATATCATCTTATTTTGAATAGCAATAAAAATGATAACGACAATCATTTTCAGAATCATTGTTATCATCATCATCACGATAAAACATTTATTGAATTAACGAATAAAAAAACATCCTGAGCCAGTTTTTCGAGTCGATATGATTCTGAAAACAATAATCACAACAAAGCCAAAAATATTGATGAAAAATCATTAAAAGCAATCAAATTATAGAAGATATTTGTCGGAAAATAATAATACCACTACTAATGTCACAATATGATGTCTTTTCTGGAGCGAAGAACCTAACAATATGTCACGATACAACGACTTTACGAAGAGTGCATACGAGTATGTTATTACTTGGGGAAGAATTGTACCAATTGCCTCCTTTTGATGGAAAGCTTATGTAGAGTTGTCGTCATAAATAATGAGAAGGAGTACATTCATAATTTTCGATGTTACTAACCATGTGATGCATTTAATCGCCATAGATACATGTAGATCGGCAATTCTTATTTTGGCGTTTAATTAAATTACTAATAATTTTTCAAAAAACTTCCCAGCGTAATCTTTGGATAAAATCAATGACTGGTATCTATACACATACTGATACATGTAATGATAAAAGATTCTCGGCAAAATTTAAATTGACTAGATTTTTAAAATTGTCGTGAGCAAAAATTTTTTAAAAGAGCCTGCCTATGCTTTCCTATATATAATGGTCATCATAAAGATTCAGAATTTTTAAATTGGATATCAATTATATGATAAAGAGAGAATAAAATTTCGTAAAGTTTGCAAATTTATGTTTTTAAAATGAAGAACAAAGTTACTTAAGACTTATTGATATAATGTCTTATTAAAAATACCATTAAATTATAAATTATAAATGTAACTAACTTTATATCTTTATCAAAATTTATAAACATATTCTTTGTAATATAATGAACAACTTCACCTATAATAAAATAATAGGATTACTTTATTAAATGGTTAAAATGTCTATGTTGACGCTAGTTGAAACTCAATTAGCGAGTTATCTCAATATAAGATATAAATTTGCAATTTTGATTTAATTTAATAATTTAAAGATTTTATTTGTAAAACTTTGGGTTTCTGAAAATACGTATAGCATCAAACTATTGGAATTGTGCGAAAAAGTGATGTTATCAGGTATGCAAACCAATAACGATGGAATATAATTTCAAACAAAACTTAGTTCCTTTATTTTGCACTTGCCTAGCCTGCTATTTTTGAGTTTCCTAATTTCAAACCTTACATGAGGTTTTCTGGTACATGTACATCGTCAAATTGCTGGGTCTGGAGAATTGTAAACCAGTTATAACGATAAGTAAATCTTTTTACGACGTCATGAAGTACGACTTCATAAGATAATGATAAGGTTTGTCTGCTCTGATTCGAATAAATTCACCAATTTCAGCAACTTTACAGAAAAGTACTCAAGTAGTTGGCCCAAATGTTGCCAAATCTCTCAAGCTACTCGAACGCGAAAACATCAAAGAATATTTCATTCGCAATGTTAATAAAAACAAAGTTATTCACGCTATTTCGGTAGATTATCCAGAAACCGGCGATAATCCCAAAACCAAAATCGAGGGCGGATATACCCATGGATTTGTCGCTGTCATTCATCAAGTGTATAATCATCATCAACATCTTCGTCTAGATTAGATGACGTATTGTTAGCTATCGCTCAGGGTAGTTTTCATATCAATATCAACGCAGAAAGATTCGTAGTTATTTTGTTAAACATGAAAGAAAACAAAAATTATAATTTAAGCTGGTGATATTTTAACATACGACAACAACACATTTGAAGGTGAGTGGCTTGAGGTTATTCATCATTTTGAAACATAACTTCGAAGAAAATCGAAAATTTGGATCTCTCAAAAATTCTAGACTGTGATTTCTCGACCAGCACAATGGCAGCAAAAACAGTAAGTCATGTCATTATTTTAAACGTTGTAAAGGAATATTTTGAATACATGCTCAGGCTAGATTATGGCATACAAAAGTGACTTTGGAGGGACTCTAGAAAACTGGACTCATATTCAAGAAAACGGTGTAAAACTTTGTAATCTTGATCTAGGCATGAATTTTTGGCTGAGCCGGTTATTTGGAAACTAGTCGACACTTATCGCGAAGAAATCGACGAAGAATTTTAGAGCAAAGTTTTTTCGACAAGGAGCTTGGAATCGGGTGGATAAACTTGTTGAACTGGGTGGATACAGCATTCTTTCCATATGATAATGTGGTTGACATTGTGCCGGTGGTATACCGGATGGAAGAGACATGTGCCTTTCAGTACTGATATAGGTCTGGACTTGAGTTTTGTTGCCGGCTTTTGGGTGCCAGATAAAAACTCGTTACGAGTAAAGACGATACGTTTCCTCTTTGATTGGGTGGCTCGTTGTTGACCAAGATAAAGATAAAAAAATGACGAGCATATGTTCGCGCGAATTTATAATAGTATTTATATAGCTAAATATTATATAATTTGCTAGCATAATTCTTTATATTACATAAGTATAATGATAATTTAAATATTTCATCTTAATATTTTAATCTGTTTGTATATGTTATCAGAGTATCTATATTTTTGTTTGAATAAAGCTTTATCAAATTTAACAGTATAAATAATTATGAATAGGCTACATCAAAGTATGTTAAAAAATATCAAAGAATGTTAAAGAATATCAGAGTACATAAAAGAATATTGAAAGACATGAAAAGATATGAAAAGGTATGAAAAGATGTGAAAGAATGAGGAAGAATGTTAAAGAATGAGAAAAGATATTTGAAATCATCATCCAAATGTAACTGTTCCACCAAAATTAAAAATAATCTTCCACTATACTATTCTACTATGTGCATGAATATTGTATAATAAAATATAGATCCCAAATATAAGATAAAATATAATGTTTAAAAATAGTAACATGATAATAAATATAGTAATATATGATATATAAATAAGAGTATTTATAAAATAAATAAAAAATATAGAAATATACAATTTTGTATAACCAGGAAAAAATTAAGGAATTAAGAAATTTATGTCACTATGATAATAATATTAAAACAAAATGCTAAAATTAATATTAAATACACAATCCTCTATATAATACCATCAGTAAATAAAATAATAATATAAATAAATACATTTAAAATATATGCTAAAATATCAAGAGATTTTTAATGTATCAAATAAATATGTATATTTTTTTTAGCGTAAATGGAAGTTATATATAGAATTTAAATCATTACAATGCAATCTAATACATATTCTATCTATAGTTGATATAGCATAATAATAATAATGATGATTATCTCATTTACTTTGTTATTATTTCAAATAATTTATAATATATCAATATAAATACATTTACAAAAGGAACTCAAAGATGAAATTAAATTTGCATAATGTTAAATCTTTTGAAAACTAGTATATTATTTATAATTTCTTGGCTTACAGATTTTTAATAATAATTCAAAAAAATCATAAATGAATAGAAAAATATATATATACTCCCTAGTCAAAAGTGTCTAATCACTTTAAAACTGGATGAAAATGCACAAACTTCAATAATTAATTTCTTAACAATTTATAAATAAACATTATTAAAAATTTATATCATTTTATTTAGAAAATATGAATTTTATTAATATCTAGTTGGATTTTTATGACTATCTAATACTGCTTGAATCCTTCTTGACAAACTTTCAACTAAATTTGTTAAAATTTCAGGCTCAATTTTATTTCACTTCTCCTTCAAAACTACTATTAATTTTCCAATATTTTTTGGATGAGATTTATATTTTCTAATTCTTCTTTCCAAAATATCTCACAAATGTTTAATTGGATTAAGATCTGGGCTCTATGCAAATCATGAAAGACTTAATATCAAATTATTCTCTTTCTATTTATTGACCATTCTTGTCCTATACATTGGAAATTATCATCTTGAAAAATATATTATGAATTATTATCTAAACTATTATAAAAGGATAAAAAAATATTTTCAGTATTTCTATATATAAAACCTGTTATTCTATCTGAAACTTGAATTAAAGAATCAATTTTATCTTTTACAAAACATTACTATATCATAATACTTTGATTTCCAGATTTTACAATTGGAATTAAGTAGCTTACATCATATTTTTCATGTGATCTATGCCAAACCCAATGATGTACATCATTTTGAAATAACATAAAGCAAGATTTATTACTTTAAATAATAGAATTCTACTTATTATTTCAATTTCTTTTTTCACAATATCATTCTAGTCTTTTTTTATGATTTTGTTCAGAAATAAATAGTTTTTTCTTTCCAACTCATCTATAAAATTCCTTAATATATAAAGTATATTTTACAGTACTAGAAGATACTGAAATTAATAAATTTTTTTGTCATTTTCTTTAGTAATTGTTATTGATCTTTCTTGACTAATTTTACAAGATCTCTAATTTCTCTTTCTATAAGTTTTAATAATCTTCCTGAATGTAAAGCATCTGTAATATTTACTGAATTTTTATATTTTATTATAGTGTCATGAATAGTAATTTTAAAATGACCAAGAATTTCTCTAATATTTTGTTTACTATGGTCTCCTTTTCAGAAATCTATAATTTCTTCTCATTCAAACTCAGTAAGTTCACATCTTTTGGACATTGTAAAAGAAAAAAATTTTATTTTCAGGTAGCTGAAGTCAAGAGCTGCATGGAAAAAAAATTTTATTATTAAGCTTAATAGTTTTGGCATAATCTTAATTTAAAAGGTAATACTCTGTAATCTTAAATCATATACATGTAAAATGTTTGTAAAATTTGCTGTATATTGAAATAAAACTTTGGAAAGATAATACAATATATAAATACAATAATTTAGGAATGAAACTAAAGATATTAATGTTAAAATAAATTATGATAATTACAGTTACTTTAAATGCAACGTGCTCAGACAACTTTTTGACATTGTATCTTAGAGAACAAAAAGAAAAATTGCATTTATGGAGGTTAAGTGGATATTTGAATCAGTTTAAGCTTACATTTAGAGAGATATTGCATTTAGGGAGGTCTGACTGCATATGTGATTTAGAACTTAAAATAAATGCTAATTTTAACTATCAATTCGAATAAAGTTTTTCAAAATTGAAAGATTCGACCATTTCGGGAGCTCGATCATGACCGTTTTCATTAGCCTTTTGATACCACTTTAATGACAAGTCATGATTTTTTGAAATACCTATTCCATGTTGATAAAATTTTCCAAGATTAAACTGAGCTTTATTGTACCCGAGCTCTGCAGCTCTTAAATACCAGTTAAATGCTTGAACATCATCTTTTCATGTCCCTTCTCCATATTCACAACATTGCCCAAGTCGAAAATAGAAGTATGAATTGGGACTTTCAGATTTTTCAGATAGCATTAAAGATACTTGAACAAACTTTTCGCCATTTCTTTTGTAATTATACAAGTAAACCTTAATAAAAATAGACTTCTTTCATGACCAGAATCAGCAGATTTTAATAAAGATATATATGCCTTATCTGGATCATTTTCCACGCTCATACCACATAATAAAGCAAGATTATATTGTGCATCAAGATCTCCCGATTCCGCTGTTTTCAAGTAACACTCAAAAGCTTGTTGTTCATCCTTTTGTGTTCCGATTCCATTTAGATAACACACACCAAGATTATATTGTCCTCCAGTATTTCCACACTCTGCTGATTTCAAGAACCATTCAAAGATTATACTGTCCTAATGCATCTCCACCCTCTGCTGATTTCAAGTAACACTCAGATGCTTTTTTCTCATTTTTTTGTGTTACGATTCCATTTTGATAACACCAGCCAAGTTTATTTTGTCCTCCAGTATCTCCACCTTCTGCTGATTTCAAGAACCATTCAAATGCTTTTTTTTCATCTTTTTGTGTTCCGATTCCATTTTGATAATACACATCAAGATTATATTGTCCTCTTGTGACATTTTTAATTTTATCCATCTTTGAGTTCACTTGATAAAATGCGTGAATCAATTGAAATGTTAGAAAATAAGTGTTGTGTAGCAAAGTCTATGTGCAACTTTTACTGTGTACATTATTGTTTGTGGTAAAAACGACATGCACTAAAAAAGAAAGCTTAATGTATCACAATTGCTATCGATCGCTGTAGATGATATTTGTATGATGTGTACATGTTTCGTATAATTAACTTTGAACTGTATGTTATTAAAAATTGAGGTTGAAATTTAAATACTAGATATTAAAAATCAGAGTTTGAAATTTTAAATAGAATACTATCCTAATATTTATCAATACCAATTAATGGTGCAACATTTTCATCAAGTGATGAAGCTAAATAACGATCAAATTCAGGTGTTCTAGAATATAATTGTGATGATTATATTGAAATAAGTTGAAGATTGAGTTCTTTTGAAAAGCACTAGAAATCAAGGTGAATCTAATAAAAAAGATCAAATAATTTGGATAGTTGTTTGCAAAAAATTCTATATGCACAATGTCTTTAATTAAATTTCGCAAATAATTGATCTAAATTTTTCAAAAAGTTTAGAATAAAAAATTTTATTTTCTAAAACTAGAAAATTAGGCGCATTCAAGAAAAAAGTACATTAAAATTGAACGTATGGGTGTGCTATAATCGATGTTTAAAATTTGTTTAATTTTTTCAGGTTGCGGTTGGTGTACATGTACATGTAGTTGCATGTCACACATAATCACTACACGTACAACTCTGACTGAATACATATTTAAACGCCACTAATGCTATTCAACCACGACAAAAAACATAAAAAATGTCATCAGCTTCTTTTTCGTATATTGCAATTGACTGGCTGGAATATGTTAAATCAGAAGAACAAATAAAATTTTTTGATTTTAATGAATTTTCTGATAAAAAAGTAATCGGAACTGGAGCGTTTGGTGAAGCATATAAAGCTGAGTTGAAAGATGGCAATTTAACTGTTGCACTAAAATGTTTTTACATAAAAGATAAAACATATAATGAAGAAATTAATAAACAATTTATTAAAGAGGTACCACTTTATTTGAGAATTGTAACATCTAAATTCAAGAATAATGAAACATGCTTCATTCTATAGATGAAAGTCCTTACTAAACTTGCTCTTCATAAAAATATTATTCGCTTTTATGGGATCACTCAAGGTAAAACATATTATGTTTTTATTTATCCTTTCTAATTAATGAATTAACAATACTCTTTAGATCCGATTTCCGAGAAATACATGCTTGTTTTGGAATATGCTAACGATGGAACCCTCGAAGAATATTTGAAAATTAAGTATAACAACTTGAGTGGCAATGATAAATTGAATTTGGCAAAACAACTAGCTAGTGGAATAAAGTGTATACATGACGAAAGCATTATTCATCGGGATTTGGTAAGAAAGCTTACCTATTTTTATTATATTATTGAATTTGATTTCATAAAACGTTAATTTGAACCCGTTTGTTATTATAAAAAGAATCATAAAAATGTACTTGTTCATAAGGGAAAAATCAAAATTTCAGACTTAGGCTATTCAAAACTTTCAAACGATCAGTCTAACTCGAAAACCGGTTTAGACGTGATAAGTTATATTGACCCTGCCTTCCTAAGAGATATGGCTAATTTTAGACGAAATAAGAAATCAGATATTTTTAGCATTGGAGTGTTATTTTGGGTTATCTCCAGCGGTCGTGCTCCTATTAACAAATACGGATATGCCATCTCTTCTTCGTCAGAAAAAGAAGAGAGAATTGACGGAAGTCCAGATAAATACGTTAGTCTTTATCAAGCATGCTGGGATGATGAACCAAAAAATCGCCCAGATATCAACGAGATGAATAAACAACTTGAAGAAATAAAATGGGCAACTGCTCCGCTTCCTTTAGCTTCAGAAGAATCAGAAATTATTAATTTTTCCGAAGACAACTCAGAATTGAAATTAGAAATTTCAAATGATGATCAGGATTTCAAAATTATCGACGAATTAGGAACTCTATTAAATAATTTACTCGCCAAAAGTAAAGATTTGGATAAAATAGGCGCCGAATTACAATTGTATTACGACACACACAGTGAGAATTCTTTCGAAATCTATAATTATTTGGAAAATAATATTCGATATAAGTTACTTTTAGGGTTTCTTTCTCAAGGAGGAAGGATAGTTGAAAAGAATGCTAAATTAGCATTGAAAATTTATCTGGAGTTATCAAATAATAATAACTCTTCAGCTCAATACCTGCTAGGATATACCTATCAAAATGGAATCGGAACACTAATAGATGTGAAAAAAGCATTTGTGTGGTACTTGAAATCAGCAGAGGCTGGAAATTCTAGAGGACAATGTAATCTTGGTGTGTGTTATCGAAATGGAATTGGAACACAAAAAGATGAGGAAAAAGCATTTGAATGGTTCTTGAAATCAGCAGAGGGTGGAAATGCTAGAGGACAATGTAGTCTTGGTTGGTGTTATCAAAATGGAATCGGAACACAAAAAGATGAGAAAAAAGCATTTGAATGGTACTTGAAATCAGCAGAGGGTGGTGATGCATTTGGACAATGTAATCTTGGTTTGTGTTATCAAAAAGAAATCAGAACACAAAAAGATGAGAAAAAAGCATTTGCGTGGTACTCGAAATCAGCAGAGGATGGAAATGCTAGAGGACAATATTATCTTGGTTGGTGTTATCAAAATGGAATCGGAACACAAAATGATGAGAAAAAAGCATTTGAGTGTTACTTGAAATCAGCAGAAGGTGGAGATACATTAGGACAACGTAATCTTGGTGTGTGTTATCAAAATGGAATCGGAACACAAAAATATGAGGAAAAAGCATTTGAGTGGTACTTGATATCAGCAGAGGGTGGATATGCATTAGGGCAATATAATCTTGGTTGGTGTTATGCTAATGGAATCGGAACTCAAAAAGATAAGAAAAAAGCATTTGTGTGGTACTTGAAATCAGCAGAGGGTGGAAATGCTAGAGGACAATGTAATCTTGGTTGGTTTTATGCTAATGGAATCGGAATACAAAAAGATGAGAAAAAAGCATTTGTGTGGTACTTGAAATCAGCAGAGGGTGGAAATTCTATAGGACAATGTAGTCTTGGTTGGTGTTATGAAAAAGGAATCGGAACACAAAAAGATGAGAAAAAAGCATTTGAGTGGTACTTGAAATCGGCAGAAGATGGAGATGCATTAGGACAATGTAATCTTGGTGAGTGTTATCGAAATGGAATTGGAACACAAAAAGATGAGAAAAAAGCATTTGAGTGGTACTTAAAATCAGCAGAGAGTGGAAATGCAAGAGGACAATGTAATCTTGGTTGGTGTTATGAAAAAGGAATCGGAACACAAAAAGATGAGAAAAAAGCATTTGAGTGGTACTTAAAATCAGCAGAGGGTGGAAATGCAAGAGGACAATGTAATCTTGGTTGGTGTTATCAAAATGGAATCGGAGCACCAAAAGATGAGAAAAAAGCATTTGAGTGGTATTTGAAATTAGCAGGGGGTGGAGATGCATTAGGACAAAATAATCTTGGTTGGTGTTATGCTAATGGAATTGGAACACAAAAAGATGAGAAAAAAGCATTTGAGTTGTGCTTGAAATCAGCAGAGAATGAAGTCGCAGCAGGACAAGATAGTCTTGGTTGGTTTTATGAAAATGGAATCGGAACACAAAAAGATGAGAAAAAAGCTTTTGAATGGTACTTGAAATCAGCAGAGGGGGGAGATGCAACAGGACAATATAATCTTGGTCGATGTTATCATTATGGAAACGGAACACAAAAAGATGAGAAAAAAGCATTTGTGTGGTACTTGAAATCAGCAGAGGGTGGAAATGCTATAGGACAATGTAATCTTGGTGTGTGTTATCGAAATGGAATTGGAACACGAAAAGATGAGAAAAAAGCATTTGTGTGGTACTTGAAATCAGCGGAGGGTGGAAATGCTGGAGGACAATATTATCTTGGTTGGTGTTATGAAAATGGAATCGGAACACAAAAACATGAGAAAAAAGCATTTGAATGGTACTTGAAATCAGCAGAGGGTGGAGACGCAAACGGACAATGTAATCTTGGTTGGTGTTATGTTAATGGAATCGGAATACAAAAAGATGAAAAAAAAGCATTTGTGTGGTACTTGAAATCAGCAGAGGGTGGAAATTCTATAGGACAATGTAATCTTGGTTGGTGTTATGAAAAAGGAATCGGAACACAAAAAGATGAGAAAAAAGCATTTGAGTGGTACTTGAAATCAGCAGAGTGAAAATGCAGAAGGACAATTTAACCTTGGTCAGTGTTATGAAAAAGGAATTAATGTTTCTATAGATATTAACAAGGCTAAAAATTGGTATAAAATTGCAGCTAAAAGTGGCTATAATGAGGCAATAGAAAAATTAAAAATATTGTAAATATTTTTTGTTTTACCTTTGATTCTTTATATATATATATATTATTATATTGAAATTTTTTTATTTTTTATTCTCTATTTAAATTTGCATTTAAAGAACTTTAGATTATTTTATTAATTTGTGTAATAGACTATTTATATTAATTATACATATAATGCAAGTTAATATTCAAATAAGTATCTTTTATTTATCTATTACTATTATTTAATATATATTTTTTATTAATTTTATTTTTATTTAATAAATAATAAATAAATATAAATTTTTAAATATATAATATATTCAAGTTAAAACTAATAAGATTTAATAAGCCTGAAGATATACAGTGTTGATCAAAAGTAATGTAATGCAAAATTAAAAATTGTTAAATCATGATATATTTATAAATAGCTGACAAAATTTAAATAAAATTAATAAATATGTTACATTAATAGTACCAGTTTTATTTAATAAAATTTAATTTACTATTATTAAACACAATTTTGAGATAAATATACAAACTTGTATAAATTAGTATTGCATATCTTTTGATTTTTTATTTAGGAGATCAAATAATAAGTAAATGCTACACAGAAGTTACAAAATAAATAACTGTTTTATTTATCTTTTTTTTCTTAAATTATATTACAACTTTTTAATAAACATCAAAATATTATACAACTCTTGAAAAAAGAGCTGAAATAATTATTTCACTTCAAAATGGATATACCACAAGAGAAATTGCAAGAACTTGTAAAATTAGTCCTTCTACTGTCTTACATATTAATAAAAAATAATGTGAATAACACATTTTAAATAATTTAAGTAAGTCTGGTCATTTATAGTTATTAAATAACTGATTAGAAAGAATAACAGTCCATCTTATTATATCTCATGACTATTCCACTGCTATTGTCATCCAAAATTGTCTTTGTAAAACTGAAAATATTGAAATTTCAGAGTATACTGTTTGTTATACACTAAAAAAAATGATTTAATAGCAAAAATAAAACAAAAAAAATCATATCTAAAGCTCAAATACCAATAATATTATCTTGAATTTATCAAAACTGGATTTATAAAGATTAGTCAAAAATAATCTAGTCTTATAAATCTAAATTTCAGGTTTTCAAATCTGATGAAAAATAATATTATTAGAAAAGAACAGGCAAGTCATTAAAAATTATCATATTAAACTTATAGTAAAATTTGATAATGATAAAGTAATAATATGAAGTTATTTCATTTTTTATGATATTAATAACTTTTGTAAGATTGATAAAAATATGAATGACATATTATATTAATAAATTCTTGAAGAAGATCTTATGAATACTATTAAAGAATATGGATTAGCTATCAATGAGATCATTTTCCAACAGGATAATGATCCCAAGCATATAGCTAATTTAATAAAAGAGTGATTTGATAATAATAATATTACTATTTTAGATTAGCCAGCACAATCACCTGATCTAAATCCAATTGAACATTTATGAAATGAAGTAGATCATCATTTTCATTATCTTCCTGGATTAATTTCAGATATGGAAGACTTATAGGAAAAAATACAGCAAGTTTGGGAGGAAATTGATATAAATTATTGCACAAATTTAATTTGTTCTATGCCAGAAAGAATTTGTGATGTAATAAAAGTATATAGTGATTATATTAGATAGTAGTATATTGGGTATAGTTAAAAAATAAAAAAATATGATATTTTTATTTTATATTAAAAACAAGTAAAAATAATATAATACTAAAAATTAAATAAATGTTATGATTGTGATATAATTGGTTTAACTATCCATATTGAATTTATTATATTTAAGTTATTTGCATATATGTAATTAAATCTATCAACTATAATTTAATATTCTTAAGTCTGTATAAAGATATTATAATTTAATAATTTTTAATTTTGTGTTGTATTACTTTTAATTGTTACTATATAAAGTAATATGAATAGTAATATTTAAATTCAGATAATATAAAAAGATCTTATAGAAATAATAAGTTAAATTATAATTCTAAAATCTATATTAATATAATATATTATTAGCAATTAATAATTAAAATTAAATAATTTTATATTAAAAATAAAAAGAAATTATAATATATTAAAATATAAATAATAATATATATAATATTAATAATTGAAAATGAAAAATAATTTCAAAAATATTATATTTTTCTTGATTTTTATTTAATTAATATTGCTTTAAAATAAATTAATAATAATCAAAATATTAAAGAAAAATTAATATTATAAATAATTAGAATTTTAAATAAATAATTATAAGATTATTTTATTAATGATTGTAAATAAGATAAAATACAATATGAATAGTTTTAATTTTATAACTTATAATTGTTTTTATTATTTAAAAGTATTCAGATCTGAAAAGAAATTACAAAACAGATAGGTTTTATTTATAATAAAAGAAATGAATACAAAAAGCAAATAAATAATAATAATTTCTATTTTTAAAATATATATAGTTTAAAAAATTAATTAATTTAATTTATATCTTTAAAAGACAACTAATTATAATCTAATAATTATAAATAATATAAATAATAATATAAATAATAAATAAAAATATAAAGAAAATATTAATAATAAATATAATTAAAAATATTAATAATCTGAATTAATAATTGTGATATATATGATAATTATCTGTATGATAATATACTAAATCTAATATATTAAATGCATAATAATTATTTGTATATCCAATATGAAATTAATTTTCTTAAAAATGTAATATAAAGTTAATCTATAATATAAATAGCACAAAATAAAGATCTAAACTAAAAGAATCTAAAAGAAAGATAATTTAATCAAAATTATTATATATTCCTTTACTTAAAGTATAATATTCTTATTATATTCAAGAATATAATTTTTCAAAGGTATTAACCTTCTTCATGATATTTTTCAAATTGTTAAGAGATTTCTATATTATATTATAGAGAGAATAACTAAGCTATTTAACAAGATATTAGAGTTTACAGTAATAAATTCTTTTGTCAAGAATATTTTCTATTTCATACTTTTCTTTATTATCTAATATGATAATTACTGATAGTGATTGATATTTATTGAATTCATTATCTGAATTATATAATTTCATATTATGAGATAGTTATAGTTTGTAAATAACAAAAAATATTTTTATAATGATTTTAAAGGATCTTATAAACTTTAGTATAAGCTTTTTGATTATTCTTTATTTATTAACTAGAGATTTTATATTACAAGTAAAGAAAAGAACATCATCTTTAAGATTGAATTCTTCAAATCTTTTGTATTAATTTATATATTTACTTTATCTATCTTGTACTTCTAGTAATAGATCTTTTGCTATTTTTATTATAATATTTCAATATTTCATGAAATTTTGAGATGCTATAACATTATTTTGTAATAACAAAATATTAATAGATATGTGAGATATCTGTTCATAATCTAATTCAAAAGATATATGATCTGTTGAAGTATTTTTACTATTATTATAGGCAAATTTTGCTACAGCTAAATTTTTATCTCATTATTTTATTAATAGATGATATATATTCTCAATATTTCTTCTAAAGTTCTATTGAATCTTTCTGTTTGACTATCTGTTTGTGAGTGAAAGACTATAAATATGACTAGTTTTATTTCAAGTTATTCAAAAAGAGACTTTCAAAAGTGATTTATAAATTTTACATCTCTATCTAATATTATAATTGCAGGTAAGCTATACAATTTAAAGATATTTTCAAAAAAAATTTTTGTAATATCAGATATTATTACTATTATTATAGTTGATATGAAGTGCATTCTTTTAGATAACTTATCTATAAATATTTTTATTATATCATATCCAAACTTAGTAATTGAAAGTTAAATTATAAAATTTATAATAATATATTTCTATTTATATTCTAGATCTGGAATAATAAGTAGTTATAATAATTCTGAAAATTATTAATTGCTATTTTTATTATATTAACAAGATTTATAACTAATAATATATTTGTAAATGTTCTTATTTATCTTGAACTAATAGAATTATTAAGAAATAACTGTATATATTTTATTAATTTCAATATGCTATAATTAAAATATCATGAAATTCAAATAAGATCTTTGCTTTCAAGATCTTATCATTTGGAATAGCTAGATAATTTGTATTTTTTAAATATAACAAATTTTCTTTCAACTCAAAATTTTTCACTTTGGTCTATTACTTTGAATTAATGTTACTAAAATTCTTTAAGCCTTTATAAATTTCTTTAAAATATTTATTATTTTTTGATATTTCTTTATTAAGTCTTCTTTTTTTATCAAATTAATAATAATAACTAAAATATTTGTCAGATATAATTAATATAAAAGTGCATTTGCTATTATATTATCTTTATCAGGATTATATTTTATTTCAAAATTACTAGTTTAAAGAATTTCTAACTAGTAAGTTTATCTTTTTGAAAGGTTGTGTTGTGTTTTAATACATTCTAAAGAAATATAGTCTATAATTATTATGAACTTTTATTCTTCTAAATATAACTTTCAGAGTTTAATAGCATGAATAATTATAAATAATTCTTTTTTATGAACTGGATAATTCTGTTTTACAGATGAAAGTTTTCTTGATTCAAATATTATAGATTGATCACTTTTGTCTTAGTTTTGGCTTAACATAGCTTTTATAACAAAATCTGAAGTATCTATTATAACTGTGAATAATAGTTTTAGGTTAAGTAACAATAAGACTGATGCTAATATAAGATATTGCTTTAAAATATCAAATACTTGTTATATTATTATAATTCATTCATCCTCTTAATCTTTATATAATAGTATTGTAAGTGGAGAGGCAGTTACTAAAAAATCTTTTATAAACTTTCTATAATAACTTGCTAATCTTAGAAAAGAGTAAAGTTCTGATATATTTATTAATACTAACCAATCTTTAATTATAATAATCTTTCTTTGATCAATTGAGATATCATCTGCTGATATGAAATATTCTAAATATTCTATATATTATTATATAATATTTTATTTCTTCTACTTGATATATAATTTATATTTGCAAAGTATTTTTAATATAGTTAGAAGATATTATATATATTCTTTTTTGATTTTACTATATATCAAGATATCATCTAGATATATAATTATAAATTTATCAAGATAATTATGAAATATATTATTTATTAATATTATAAAGATTACTGATATATTGGTGAGTTCAAAAGATAGAATCAAGAACTTATAATATCTATAATAAGTTTTAAATACAGTTTTATATATATCTTTTTCTGTAATATATATTTGGTAATATCCTGAATACAAGTTTAATTTTGAAAAATACTTTAATTCTATGAGTCTGTTTATTAACTTATTAACTTTTGATAAGAGATAACAATTCTTGATAGTGATTTTATTTAAGATTTTATAGTTAATACATAATCTTAATATACCTTCTTTTTTATATACAAAAAGAACTGATACTTTAAATAGTGAAGTACTAGGGTAAATAAATCTTTTTATATCAAATTAGCTAATTATTTCTTGAGCTTATCCATCTCTGTAAAAGAAAGTCTGTAGATAGATCTGAATGATAGTTCAGATTCTAGGATAAAATCAATTTTATGATTAATTATTCTTTTAGATAATAGTTAATTTGATAAGATTTCTAAAAATATATCTTTATATCTTTTCTTAATATCTAATATTTTAGATAAAAGTGATTTTTTTAACATCTTCTTTATTTTTAGTATTATTAAGATGTATAATAAAGAGTTTTGCATCTGCTGATAGATTAATGATTTATTATTTTGAGATATAAATAAAATTGCAACTAGGATCAGATTTAATTTTATTATTTGCTTATATCTTAATTATCTTTAATCTATAGATAAAGATTATAATATTATTTTTCCAATTTATAATTGGATTGATATAAAATAATCAAGATTTATCTAGGATAAGATTATATTTCTATAACTTCAATATCTGTATATTTATTTTATGTATTCTATATATATCTAATTTTAATTTATTAATCTTTATTATAATGATAGCTATTATCTTTTTGCCATCTGTAAGCTCAATAATAATTGATATAGTTTTTTATAACTTTACTTTGTTCTTTTATATAAACTTCTTATTAATAAAGTTTTTTAATATATCACTATCTAGTAATATTCATGCTAATTTGCCATTTACTTGACTATTAAATTTCAATAGTCTTTCTCTATTATCTTTAAGATAAGTAAATTTAACTCTCTTATAAGATTATTAAGATTCTTTTTACTTGTCTTCAAAATTTGCTATCTTGATCTTTGATTTAAAATAATAATTCTTGATAAAATAATCTGATTTATCACAATTATAATATGTATCTTTAGACTTGTTATTTTTCTAATTATTATTATTTTTTCTATTATTATAATGACTTTTAGCTTGATCTAATTTTATAAGTATAGGATCATTATTTTAGTAATTTTTATATTAGTTCTGTGAGTAATAACTATTATTATTATATCTGCTTGATAAATCTAGAAATCTATCTTGCCCATATATAATTATGTTATAGTGAATAACTAATTTTCAAGCTTTTTCTAAGATTTCTGATACCTAATAACTAACTTTTATCTTTATAATGAGTTTTAATCCTTCTATAAAATAAGTAACTTGATCTAGATTACTTATATTTGTGACTTGATCAACTATATTTCTGAATTTTGTACTATAATCTTGTATAGATCCTATTTAGCAAAGAAAATGAAGTTATTTGTAAAGATATTGTTAATAATAAGATGATTGGAATGTTTTTCTAAGTATTATAACAAAATTATTCTAATTATTAAAAGGAGTTGTATAATTATTAGTCTTATATTTATTAAGATATCAGTATAATACTATATCAATAAGAAGATTACTGTATATTATACTTAGATCTTTTCATCTGTAATTTTTTGGACCAGAAAAATAGTTTTAGTTTGCATTATTTAGACAAGTATATTCTTATTTGGTTCTCTAGAATATATAAATAATTTAATTAAGAGATGAGATAAAGACTTAGAATCAGAGAAATCATCTTCTTTAACTATTTTGATTAATTCAGTTATGCTTATTATGAATTATATAAATTATTCTGAGTTTATTTTGTCAAGATATTATTTTACTAAAACTAAAAATAGATATATATGTAGTATGTGTGATATGTAATATATAATAAGATATTAGAGAATAATATTTATAATAATTATATTCACTACTATCAAGTTATAAGATTATTTTATTAATAGTTATAAATAAGATAAAATATGATATGAATAGTTTTAATT
>CAJVPS010000674.1:0-21002 GCA_910591765.1 Ambispora leptoticha | reverse complement strand
TCTAACCGGGTTACGCCACATTTTTCTTGCAACTTGCTTGACACTCATAACTTCATAAAAATCACTATTTTTATCCTGGCCTACTGATACGACAGCTATCATATTTACACCTAAAAAATTTCACCTAGTGTATGTTTAAAAGTAAAAGAAGAAAAAAATTAGTGTCAACAATAACAAAAAAAAGGGAAAACGTGACGCATATATTTAACTATGTTGTTACACATGCAAATCGGGCGTTACTGTATTGAATTCACTACATACAACGATTATCGTTTGTTTTTATTATCATTTTAACCAATTCACTCATTTTATTGAACTCAAAGATGGAATCGAATACTCATGATTGTAGTAAATGTGCTAGATGTAATGAAAATAAGTACTACTGCGGTGACTGTTTCGAATATCACAAACGAATTTATAATGATGAATTGTCTAGCGGAGATAAATATATCGACAATCTAATAAAAGAATGCAACCAAATTAATCATAGATATAAAAATATATTCGAATGGATTCCTTTTGAAAGATTTACCAACGTTGAACATCTTGTAAAAGGAGGTTTTGGTTCAATTTATATAGCAACCTGGTTGGATGGACCATTAGATATATTTGGGGAGTGGGATCATAAAGAAAATAAATTTAAACGAAGAGATAAAAGCAAAGTTGCTTTGAAATCATTGCACGATTCAAAACAAATTACTCCAGAGTTTACAAACGAGGTAAAAAATAAACGTTTTCTAAAGAGAAAGTTGCTTTTATTTCTAATAAATCAAATTTTTCAAAAATAGATTCAAACTGGGCTTAAATATTACGATTTTGGCAACAGGATAGCATATTATGGAATAACTAAAAACCCAGTTACATACGATTACTTGATAATGACTTATGCATTCTATGGTGAAGTTCACAAATATAAAGTGAACTCAAAGATGGAATCAAATACTCATCATCATTGTAATGAATGTGACCATTGTAAATGGAATCATTACTGCGATGAGTGTTTAGTTCACAATACTCATGATTGTAGTAAATGTTACGAATGTCAAAATAATTATCGTTCCTGCGATGACTGTCTCAAATATCACAAACGAATTTATGATGATGAATTGTCGAGCGGAGATAAAGATATCGACAATCTAATAAAAGAATGCAACAAAATAAAAAAAACAAAGTATTCGAATGGATACCTTTTGAAAGATTTACCAACGTTAAATATCTTGCAAAAGGAGGTTTTGGGTCAAATTTATAAAGCAACCTGGTTGGATGGACCAATATATCGTTACGATAAATACAGTCACATATGGATTCATGAAGAAAATAAATTTGCACGATATGGAGAAAGTACAATTGTGTTGAAATCATTACACAATTCAATGCAAATTACTCAAGAGTTTATAAACGAGGTAAAAAAATGAACATTTTTTAAAGTGAGCGTTGTTGTTTTCTAATACATTTCAAATTTTCAAAATAGATTCAGATTGGTCTTAAATGCTATACTGGTGTTCGTTATGAGATTGAATATTATGGAATAACTAAAAACCTGAATACTCGATGTAATGACTTATGCAAAGCATGGCGATCTTCGCAGATATATTAATTCCAAAGAATTGAATTTGAAACAAAAATTCAATTACATATATCAAATAATTAATGACCTCAGAAACATTCACGAAGAAAGGTTTATACATCGTGACTTTCACCTTGGAAATATATTGTTTTTTAGTTCTCCTCAAATTGCTGACTTTGGACTTACCACTCCAACAGATCTAAAAAAATCAAATCAAAAAATTGTGGCGTACTTCCTTATATGAGTCCAGAGGTGCTAAATGGAAAGCCATACACTACCGCTGCAGACATTTATAGTCTTGGTATGGTTATTTACGAAATTGCAACGGAAGAGCGACCATTCGGTGAACGAAGTCATGATATACATCTTGTAACAGACATCTATAAAGGAGTACGACCTACGATACCAAATAATGTCCCCGGATGGTGCAACTTTATTATTGAAAAATGTTGGGATCCTATTCCAGAAAATAGACCAACTGCTGAGGAACTTAAAGGCTTTATCGGATCTATCAACACTCCATCGAAATTACCGAAAACAAAACCGAAATTTAATACTTTGCATTTTCAGTACTACAGTTCTTTAGAATATCCTAAAACAGATGAAGAAATTAAAGAGTGTGTTAAATTAGAAAAGCAGAAATTAGATGGGTTTAAACTGCAAAAAAGCATTCCTACAAATAGAAACAAAAAACAACCAATCCATTCAAATGCAATTTACACGAGTCGAATATTTACTTCGAAATTAATATCAATCCCAACTGATACAGGTGCGCACATTTATTTTGATATCGATATTCAATCAAAAACATTTCAGTTTGATTTAAATATATAAAATATTTAGGTTCTACAAGCGTTAATTTGTATGTTCCAAATGAAGGTAAAATTACGTTATTTTTCAAGCAACGTTAACATCGTTATACTAAAAGCACTTGTTTATACAAAATTCTAGCATATGTTACTAACGAACATGATATTGATATAAATGAAGGTAAAATTTATTAATGATTATAAGGATTATTTGTTTTATTTTACAATGTCAATCTCACAAGAAGACACTGGAAAGTTAAATTTAGTCCAAAAAAGTTATCCATACAATGTAAGTATTTTTCATTAACAATAACGCTTTAAAATACTAACTAGATTTCAAAGATTATAAAACGAACAACAAGTCCTAATGAAAATGTGTCGAAAAAGTCAAATAAACGGGGAAAGTTTTCATTTTCGTTGAATCCAGACGACGATAGTCGAGGTATATTTAACGTTAAGTTATAATTTTGTTAATTTAATTCATTACCATTTTTTTAATGATTTAAACACAACAAATATAGATAAAGTTAAAGAGAATGCGAATGACTTACAAGAAGAACTACAAATTCATGATTGTGGTAAATGCACTCGTTGTGAAGCAAACGGTCGTTGCAATGAATGTTTTGAATATCACTACCAACTTTATAAAGCTGAACTATCAAGCGAAAACAATGATATCGACCGTCTAATAAAAGAATGCATGAAAATCAGAAGGCATTTCCAATGGGATCCCTTTTGAAAAATTTGCTAATGTTGAGTATCTTGCAAACAGCATTTATAAAACATCATTATACTCTTACAAGTGGAATCATAAAGAAAATAAATTTAAACGACGTAATGATGATATACGCAAAGTTGTGTTGAAATCACGCGGCATAAAGAAAATTATAAAAGAGGTACTTTGTATTGTACAATTTTTAATGTGCAAATATGACTTTTTAATATAATTAAACTATTCAATAGGTTCGGACTTCTCTAAAGTATAGTGATCTTTACTTTGGAATAAATTATTATGGAATAACTAAAAACCCAATTACAGATGAATACTCGATAGTAATGGAAAAATACAAAATAGATTATGTCGAATTTGACATTCGTGAATATATTAGTTCATACTATGAAGGATTGACTTGGGGAAAAAAATTAGGATACTTACAGTATATTATCTATGCTTTGGTACAAATTCACGAAAACGAACTTGTGGATAGTGATTTTCACCCTGGAAATATGTTATTACATATTGACGCTTTTATTGCCAATTTTGGACTTACCGACCCAGCAGACAAAAAATCAAGAAATTCACGGAATACTTATATGAGTCCAGAGGTGCTAAATGGAAAGGCATATACTAAGGCTGCTGATATTTATAGTTTTGGTATGGTTATTTACGAGATTGTAACTGGTGAACGACCATTTAGTGAACGAAGTCATGATATACATCTAGTATTAAACATCTATAAAGGAGTACGACCTACGATACCAAATAATGTCCCCGGATGGTGCAATTTTATTATTCAAAAATGTTGGGATCCTATTCCAGAAAATAGACCAACTGCTGAAGAACTTGAAGGCTTTATCGGATCTATCAACGCTCCATCGAAAACATCGAAAATAAAATTGAAATTAAATACTTTACATTTTCAATACTACAGTTCTTTAGAATATCCTAAAACAGATGAAGAAATTAGTGAGTGTGTTGAATTAGAAAATCAGAAATTAGATGGGTTTAAACTGCAAAAAAGCATTCCTACAAATAGAAACAAAAAACAACCAATCCATTCAAATGCAATTTACACGAGTCGAATATTTACTTCGAAATTAATATCAATCCCAACTGATACAGGTACGCACATTTATTTTGATATTCAATCAAAAACATTTCAGATTGATTTAAATATATAAAATATTTAGGTTCTACAAGTGTTAATTTGTATGTTCCGAATGAAGGTATGTATTGTTATATACAACATGTTATTTTTATTAAACATGTTTACACGTGACTCTAGAATCTACAGAATATGATATAGACATCGATACCACATCTAAAAGTATGAGTTTATATGTTCAAAACGAAGCAAATAAAGGTAAGTCACTATTAATTGATTTTAATTTTCGTTTATGTTTCTTTAACGACGACTATTTTTAAAAAACTAAATTTCAAAGATCATAAAACGAATAATAAACGTCCTATTGAAAACGAGTCGGAAGAATCAAATAAACGGGGAAAATTTCCATTTTTATTGAATTAGTAATAATTCAACTAGATTTTATCATTCATATTTTTTATTTAACATAAATTATATATTACATGTAATTAATTATAAAACTTCGTTATTTAGATATAAAATTAAAAAAGATATTTTATTTGTAATGAAATTGTAATTATCAATGAATTTATAATATCTGAATTTATAAAAGGAAAAATTTATTACATGTATCTAATATTTCTCATATTTTATTTCTGAACAACAAATCAATATATTTCCAGGATGAAATTCACGATTTAAAAACTTTTCTTCGTGAATTTTTTCAAGTTAGTATACATGTAATAAGAGGATTGTGACCATTTCAGATATACACCCCCTGCCAAAAGTATCCGTCACTTTTGATGATCGGCATTATTTCGAAAATTTTATCAAACATTCAAATTAAATTTGTTCAGAAACTGTATTAATAACTTTTAATGAAATTTATATTTTTGAAATCCTCTTGTTATGAACTTTTTATTTATAGCATCAATACATTGTGGGATTTCCTCCACTATTAATTACAGCCTCAACTCTTCGAGGCATGTTATTTACTAAATTTTCTAAAACACTTTCCTCAATTTTCAACCACTCCTCCTCCAAAACAGAAGCTAATTCTCTCTTATTTTTTGGTATGGGTTTGTGTTCATGCAATTTTCTTCCAAGATGATCCCACAAATGCTCAATTGGATTGAGATCTGGGCTCTGAGCAGGCCATGGAAGAGAAGATATCAAATTTTCATCTTTCCAAAGTTAGCCCTATGGACAGGAGCATTATCATCTTGAAAGACATAATTTTTTTCATCATCTAGGCTTTCAATAAAAGGGACTAAATGATCTTCTAAAAGTTTTTTATAGACTTGGCCTGTAATATTACCTTCTAATACTACTAAAGGTCCAAGTTGATTTTTAACAAAACAGCACCAGACCATTACCCCTTCTCCATTACTCTTTACCATAGGCACTAGACAGTCTATATCATATTTCTCATGAGGTCTACGCCAAACCCATTGCTGACCATCATTTTCAAATAAAAGAAACTGAGATTCATCACTCCAAATGATTGTATCCCATTGTTTATCCCAACCTTTACATTCACGACACCATTTTAAGCATTTTATTCTGTTATTCTCAGAAATGAAGGGCTTTCTCTTCTCAATACGGCCAAAAAAGTTATGGTTATGAAGCACACGTTTAGCAGTATGAGTACTAATCTGAGTAAGATCTAAGCTGTTAAACAGCTCAGTAATCTCTTCAAGCAATTCTTTCCTATTATCTTTGATTACTCATACAAGAGTTTGCTCTTCACGGTCAGTCAAAAGAGGTGGTCTTTCTGTACGAGAAAGAGAGTTGGTCACCCTATCATTTTCAAATTTGTTAATGATATCAATGCAAGTAGTTCTGGGTATTCCGAGTATTTTTTGAATGTCTGTAGCATTGTGCTTGCCCTTGTGAAGTCCGATAATCATTCCACGTTCAAAATCTGAGCATTCACGAGACTTAGGCATTTTTTATAAAATCTAGTAAAGAAAACTACAAAGTGAGTTTATAATTTTTGGAAGCTACGGTCTTTATCTGCCCGGGAAAAAAAAGCACTTGAAATTAAGTTAGATGTAAGGTGAGATATCCCATGTTGAATGTAGGCTACGGGGCAGAATTTTATTTGCTGATCACAAAGTGACGAATACTTTTGGCAGGGGGGTGTAGATCACGTGAAAATAATTTATAAGAATTCGTCTTATCTAGAAGATCTCTTCAGATCCGCGATGTTTACGTTTGAACGTGTTTATTCAAATTTCTTCAAATTAACATTAAGCTACTTTGTTTTAACTTGGGAAGTTTTTATTTAACGTTTACGAGTCGAGAAAACTCACCAAAATCACTTATGACGTCCGTATATAACGACATTACAAAAGATAATCTCCATTTACAGCTCCACGTCATTAAAGACAGTCTAATTCAGGCAAGCTTTCTTGCAATTGACACGGAGTTCACTGGTTTAGGATTCGACAAGATGGTCTTCATGCTTCGTGAGTAGTCGTTCTTTTTATTATTGTAGTTTTATGTAACAACTCTTTAACGACAGCTCTTTTATTCATACATAGAAATCTCGACAAACGATATGAAAATTTGCGCAATTCAGTTAAAAATCATGTGTTATTATTGTTAGGAATGCACACAAGTTGCATCACATTTGAACAACGCTACTGTGTTCACAACTTCAACTTCACTTTGTTTTGTCGAGTAAGTCATCATTCCAGTGTTGAATCAGTGCACGCACTTGTTAATTTGTTAATGATGCCAATGAAGGTTTTACAGCATGAATACAAAATGACACCAAAAAGCCTTGAATTTTTATTTCAATAAGCAGATTCGTCATGGTATACCATACTATCCAGGAAATGACTCGGTAATCAATTTAAGCAATATATCCAAGATGCTTTCAATCGAATAATGGTATTCACAAGATTTTAATCTTGCTTAGCCACGCCAAACCGGAAGATCATAGCTCAATAATGCGTGCTATAGTTGCTCATATTTTTACGTTGAATGTACCGACCATGGCTTGATGGATTTACTTTATCTCTATTATTCGTCTTACGCCGACCTTCCGGAAAAAATAAATAGTTTTATCGCTGCTGGAATAAATATCTGGCTGACTACGTGACACGAGAAAATGTCTCATTCCGCGCTTATCTGTTGTTTCTATGTTGCTTTTGATTCTATAATAACATGAAAATTTTCTAAGATATGAAAGAGAACAGAAAGAGCAGAAACATCAAGGAATTAAAAGACATGTGACAACAATAGTACAAGTTCGTTTACCTCCAGCAAAGCTACTGAGAGAAAAAGAAGCAGCAGCAGCGTCATCATCAGATTATATCAATTCAACTAAAAATGGGAAGGAAAAAATAGCTCTGAACCCTATTATAAACAATATGCGGTAAGTTTGGTATTAAATATTTCTTTATTGAAGATATTAATGAAGTATCCAATTTTTAATATCATGGATTTAATGCAACAGATAAATGTATTTATAAAAACGCACGATCTTCATCGCCTCCACCACAATCATTATCTCCACCATCATCGTCGTCGACATCATATCACAATGCTTTTTTTGATGCCTAATGATTGGATTTATCTTTGCTCGACATTTAGTTCACTCGAAAGAAGACATAAATATTCATAAAAACAAACTTTATCTCACGGGTAAAAACATACCATTATTAGTGGAAAAAGTAAGTGTGCGAAGATGGTATTTTCGTGCGATTCTAATCACTGCGTGATGAGATATCGTGTAGATAAAGGGATTATTATTATACCCTCTTAAATTAATCTTATAAAGGACTTTTAATATAATAATAGTTTTTTTGTTATTATAAAATGAGTTAGCGTTAGAGCCTGTATAAATTAACACTAATGAAAACTGTCAACTTCGCTTTATCTTACTCCCCGATATTTTTTATTAATATTTCTTCCGGGTTGTTCACAAATTTGCGCACCCTATCACATGACTCATAACGCTTTATCGCGTTCACAGGGTGGATAATGAAGCCAGAAATCACGTACCGTTTCAATTTTTTGCTTAGCAATACCGTTGCAATAATTGCTTAGTAATGCTTATCATATATCGATATAAAGATAAACGTAAACTATATCTTATGTATTTATCCGAACACCAAATAATATAAAATATGAATAATATGAATACAAAAATTCAATATTTATATTACTTTTACTCTTTCCTTCCTTCCTTTTCTTTAATAGTTTAAGATACTATTCAAAATACTTTTCATATTTCATTTAGTCTGTCACTGGTATCGTATTATAAATATCGTCAATATTAGTTCCCGGTATCTCATCAGACACCCTGTGTCGATGGTTAAAGCAAGGAAAGTTTACAGCTAAAAACGTCTCCTGGTACTCATCTTTACAACATATCTTCTATTTTTCCAGAGTTGACTTCACAATATGTCGATAACAACGCCGCCGCCGCCACCACCACCACCAAAAAAGGGTTCCTCTATGCTCGGGTCTCTAGTGTCAAACAAAAAGAGGATCTTGAACGACAGAAACAACTCCTCAGCTCCTGATTTCCAACCTACGAACTCATCAGCGATATTGGATCGGGTGTCAACTTCAAACGACCAGGACTTAAGACCTTATTGGAACAGACAAGTCGCGGAATGGTCTCAGAAATTGTGGTTATCCATCGTGACCGACTCTGCCGCTTCGCATCCAGTATATACTCTCCTTCCATACTACAAAACTCATGGTTCTCTTCGACGATACGACCTCCAATAAACATGCACTTTCCCAAGATATCCTTGCAATCAACACAGTCTTTATCTGCCGAATGCAAGAAGAGTTATTCACCGACGAGAACGCCAGGCTAGGGAAAAAGCGCAAGACAAAGATCAGGACAACATCAGTGCGCAACAAGCGACAAAGCTTGGAAACCACTCTCAATCGTACACTGCTAATTAAAGTGTATCCAAATCACTCTCAAAAGCAGCTATTGAAACGTTGGATGGGCTTGACGAGATATGCTTATAATGCAGTTGTTCGCTGGAGTCGATACCGCCGTTTCTATACCAAGAATTCACATATTGGTCCATCACAACGCGTTTGGGTAAACCTCAACCTATTAAAGATAAACTTAAACTTTATGCAGATGACATGTAGGAAAAGATGTTAATGAACATGAGGACAAGAAACTTCAAAATCATGTGTATGGGGTGAACGCAAATTCGTACGAACTATTGTGCGTATTGGAATGCTGCTTCAAGGTACATATGGCATAGCACTTGCAAATATTATCGATGAGGCAATTGATGAAGCATTGACAGCTAGGTATGATTATCATTTTTGATTTTTTAAAATTTTTTTCAGATTTTTTTAATTTTAGGGATAAGATAATTAACCATAATATAGGATCAAACACGAATCAACGAGATTCATCTTTATCATTTTGATCTCGAAAAGATTTGCATTTCATGGATTTATGAGATGCAAAAACAGCTCCGCGAAACCCGAGTGGATGGTTCTGTTCATGCAGTTTCCATTGATCCTGGCATTTGTACACCTTTCAGATGGTACTCTCCTACTAAAAATATAGGTAAAATTGGCCAATATGACATTGGACGAGTTATTCGTTTATGTAAATATATGGATAAACTTCATTCTATAAGGGACAAGCTGGCTGCCTCTAATTCAAAACGTAAAAAATAAAAGTTTTTGCGACTTGATAATGCAATTTCTCGGATGATACGAAAAATCAAACATCTGTAAAGTGAAATTCATAAAAAGAGTGTTGCAATTTTTACTCACAAATTTGATGCCATTATCATTAGATATCAAATATGGTAAATCGAAAAACAAGAAATACTGTAAAAATGCGTTGTTGGGCTCAGTATCAATTTCGTCGACGTCTGGTAGCTAAAGCTGAAGAATTAGGGGGTCCATGTTATTATCCAAAATGAGGCCTATACTTCAAAAACTTGCTGCTGGTGTGGGAGTGTTCAAAAAATAGGAGGATTTGAGATGTACAAGTGCCGAAGTTTTGGGGCTGTAATGGATCGAGATGAAAATGGTGCTCGGGGAATTTTTCTCCGGGCTTTGCTTGATGGAGCCTTGATTCTTTCCGGAGATCATGCAGTAATGCTTAGTATTACCTATTATTGATCCATCCGTAAATTGAAGTTTAAATTTCTTGGATTTATTACAGGGTGTACTATGCGCCGCTATTTACGGTACTCGTGAAATAACGCCAACCTAACTAAATATTTACTCTCAATATCATGGAGGCAATAGTTTTAACCCTTTTCAAAATCTCACAATACATGTGCATGTACATGTATATTGGATATCATAAAAAATCACGTGAAGAATAGTACATGTACTAGTTGTCATTAACATTTATAATTCATTACGTATTTGATAATTAGCTTGTGTCAGTATTAGAAATAATCTTATATGTGATACTTGCGTAATTAATTAACCTGATTTCTTTGACATGTAAGTCGTAATTATGTTATGTTAATATTTTTTTCATTATACATGTATTCGGGAACTTCTGTTTGGTGATTAGTAACAATAGTAAAATTGCTTGTGAGAGAGATGGAGTACGTAGTAATAATACTTTATCATGGCAGTGAAAAGAAAAAAATCATAGAAGGAAAATTTGTAAGATGTGTGAATGAGAATTTGTCGTACATGTATTACGTACTCCTTATCGTTATTGAATGATTTTTTTAATTAGACTGACTTTAAATTCCCGTACTAGTACAAGTATTATTGTTATGTGATGACCCCCAAATTGAGCATTACCTGTATAATTAAAATCTATACAATGGAATTTAGAAGCATTAGAATATGCATGTATGGGTCAAATTTCGTTATAGACATTTTTACGGTATCTAATCCTGCATTGGCATGAAGGAAAATGTATCATGTTTTGATTTTTTAAGAGCTACTCTAAAGATTAATCTTTTTGTTAAAAAACTAACCATCATTGCTTTCCGTGCGGACTGTATTATCTACAAATTCTGTGCTCAATAAAATGAATATTATAAGATAGAGATTTGGTTTTTTTTATCAGTTATGCATATATATATATATATATTTGCTGAAATGATTGATAAATAACGATAATATGTTAACAAAATATTATACATGCCATAATAATGTTGATATATACAGAGTATGATACATATTTGATAAATATAAATTCTAATATAATACAAAAATTTAAAGTCTCAATTTAATAAAAAAATCGACTTTAGATCTCTCTTAACATCAAGTTGTCCCGTTTTCACAACACTATGATAAACTTTCAATGCCTCGTGTACGTCTTTCTTAATGCCAATCCCACTTGAATAGAAATCAGCGATCAGACAATTCGCTAATGTCTTATTATTGTTTTTATCAATCGCAGCTGCTTTATTGCACCAATAAAAAGCTTTAACTTCATTTTTCAGTGTTCCGTCACCGCGACGAAGACACTCGCCTAATCTCACCATCCCTTCAATATTTCCCATATTTACAGATCGTTCAAACCAAGCGACCGCTTTTTTCTTATTTACGTCGATGCCAATACCGTCGCGAAAACAATCTCCAACTGAAACTGCGGCGAAATCGTTTCCGTTGTTTGCTGATTTCTGGTACCAATTAAATGCTCCTCTCTCATTTTTTGCCGTTCCGAAGCCTTTTAAGAAACAGTTTGCTAGCAGTAATTGTGCTTCTGGGTTTCCGCGAACTGCTGAAGCTTTGTACCATAAAAATGCCTTTCGTTCGTTTCCTCGTACACCGATTCCATCCCTATAACAGTCCCCGAGGTATAATTGACCGTATGAGTATCCAGCTTTTGCCGATTTTTTGTACCAGTAGTATGTATTCTTTTGTGATACTTTTGTCCCGTCACCTCGTCGATAACAAGTAGCAAGATTTGATTGACCCACCGCGTATCCGTTTTCTGCCGATTTAGCGTACCATTTAAATGCCAATTCTTTATTTACACCGGTTCCTAAACCCATGCTGTAACAGTATCCCATTTGATTTTGAGCTAATGCGTCGTCGTTAGAATTTTCTGCCGCTAATGAACTATAATAAAATGATTTCTCGTAATTTATTTCTGTTCCTATTCCCCACATATGTAGAAAAGCTAAGAGAGAAGCATATTTTGTGTTTTGCGCTTGTGTGTTTGCTAGTTCGAAAAGCCTGTTTATGGCAATGTTATGTGATTTTGTAAAAGTTTTTATTTGGTCTTGGATTATTTGTTCTGAAGAAAAACGATAATTCGCATTTATGAATAAAGCGTCAAGTTTTTCTAAAATTAAAAGATTGTTATTCTTTGATGGATGTGGTTTTTTGTTGCGAAAAAAAGGGAATTTCAAATGAGCACTTAAAAAAGGCTTTATCTTGAGAATTTGTTTCTTTAGTTGCATCATGAATTCATGGTCGTTTGATATATTGAACTCAATGAACATCATCTTAGTATTTTGTTTTAGCAAACAATAAAGCAAAAAGTAGCAATTCTTTTGATAAGATTTAACGTTAACGTTAAATATTGAATAAATGCCTACTTGAACCTGTATTACCGTTGCACATTTTTAAGCGTCATCTGATCTACGATATAACTCCTGTTAATAACGATAACGATAAGGGGAAATTAATCTATGATTGAATGAAAAGGAGAAAACATGTTATTCCATTACACGAAATATTATTAACGTAATTACAAATTGATGTTAATAATAAATATTTCCTCCCTAAAGCAAGTTTTGTAACTAAGAAACATGTTTTTTTTTCATTGAAATGCTTTTTAAAATGTTGCCATTTTTATTTAATAATTTATTCTAATACAAGGTTTTATAATAATACTATAATAATCAAATTAATAATAAATGTTTTGTTAAAATAAATTTCAAATACAAATTGTTGTCGCCTGTAACATTACAGTACATGCATACAATTTTTGATTTTTTCCACACACGCAATGTGATAAAAGAAATACTTAAATATTCAATTGAACTCAAAATTAAATATAATTTTGTGAAATCATTAAAGAATAATTCTTTTTCAGAAAAATCATTGGATTTAATTCGCAGGTATAAAATCGAAATTCTTTAATTTTGCAGAAAATTTTTTTGTTAACTATTTGTAGCAACGATATTTTATCACTTGATGAATTTTGTTCTTTGAAAATTTTCAAATGACCAAATAAATAATCAACATAATCAATATTATTACTTACATTATTGAATTATTCACTATTCTGAAAGTGCGTATTTTCTTTTAGTAATGCCATATATTCAAATACAAATAATATTTTCTATCAAAAAAATAAGTTACTTTATTTTTCATCGCTTTATTCTTTCTTTTGAGAAGTCAGATTATATTTTTTTTAAGCTTTACAAATTGATCATTATCAAAGTATCAAAGATGTAATTACAATTTTTATTTACTAGAATTCAAGTTTTTATATCAGATTTGCATTAAAATAATAATATATTGACTTAAAAAGCTTAGATTAAAATTGATAAATTATTATAAAATTTATTAAAGTTCTTAATAAATAAAAGTTTCAAGAGTTAAAATATATCAATTAATTTTAAAAAAATCATTAAAAAATCAATTTTCTCAACTTTAGATAAATATAAATTTTACAAAATATTATTAATGAATTTTATAAAAAGTTTATGCCAAATATTATTATTATTGTTATTAAAAAATTGATTATTTATAAAAAAAATTCTATATATTCTTATATTTATAGTTATTTAATTACTAAATTAATAGATTATTTTTAAATTAACTTTAATATTTAATTATTTAATAATAAACAATAAATTAATAATAAATTGATCAAATATTTTTATTTAATTTTTTTAAAAATTTTTTAAAAAAGTTTTAGTTTGACTGGAAATACTTGGAAAAATAATATTAAATAAAAATAATTAAGAATTACAGATTTATTTTAAATTTGAAATTTGTCATTTTAATAAATTTTAATTATTTTAAAAATTATTAATATATAATGATAGCTAAAATAATGTATTAGAAGATTGATTTATTAATAAATATAATAAAAATTGAAAATTCTCTTTATATTAAATTTTATAATTTTATTAAAATTAATTTTTATTTTTATCTTATAATAAGTTCATAAGTTATAGTTTAACATATATTTTTTTCAGATTTTTTTGAAAGAGTTATTCTAATTGTAAATTTATTACAAAATTTTTAAAATATTTTTCTAATTAAATTTCATTTTTACTTAGAAAAACTTTGTAGTAGAATAACTTTTTCAAAAAAAAATATATTTAAATTATAACTTATAAACCTTATTTTGATATAAAAATAAAAATTACTCTTAATAAAATTATAAAGTTTAATATAGAAAAAATTTTAATTATTATAATTTTTATTATATTTTATTAATAAAATTAATCTTCTAATACATTATCTTTGGTATTATCATTACTGTATATAATTAAAATTAAGAGAAATATTTTTACTATCTAATTTTTTATAGTATATAAATCAAATAACTCATATATTAATATTTATATATATAATATTATTATATAAGTACAGTCAAATCTCTCTATATTTACCACACTTGGAAAAGCAAATTGGATGACTATAGAAAGGTTTTTTTAATTAAAGTTAATTAGTAAACTGGAAAACTCAAAAAAATGAATACAAAAAAATATAACTATAGAGATTGGCTATAAAGAGATTTGGCTGTATTATAGGACAATACTAATTATGTTTAAGTTTTGTTACTCATTATTTATAAAAGTAGAGGATCAAGAAACTTAAGTACACCAGCCATGGCGAAAAAATGTCAATATCATATGATTTTTAAGGGTAAACCAATCAAATCGTAAGAGAAAAAGTGAAAAATAGCGAAATTTTACCTATGGAACTGCTTCAGGATTCTAACAAAAAAAGTTCCTTGCGAAAATTTAATATAGGTAGTATCTTTCGCACGGTATAATCTTAACTACGACCTTATCCTAAACCTAGTTCTAACCGAAATGTTATTAATATTTAATATTTCATATCTTGAGATCTGATTGGTTTACCCCTTAAAATTCACATGATGCTGAGATTTTTTTCGCTGTGGCTAGGGTACTAGAAACCTAAGAAACTTCGCATCATTCCAGAATATTCAGTAATCACGAGATTTTTAGTTACTTCGGCAATATTAAGATAAACGCAAATGTCGTGTGAACCAAATTACATGTTATCGCGTGCAATTCGTATTATGGTATCGTATCTCCTAATATTGTATCTCCATCATATCGCACCCTCTTCCTTACACGTGCCCCCGATGAGTAGGATGAACAGTAAATATGGTAATATTTATCTCTGTGTAAGTCATTTCTTTTTAACTATGCAATAATAAATTGCATTTATTAGCTGCATTAGCTTAATAAATTATTAATAAACTCGAAATCAGAAAAAATTTATTATATAGAGGTAAGAACTTTTAAGATATTATTAAATAAAGTTTATAGATAAACACAGGACGCAAATTCCTTTGGTATATAAAATTTTGTTTTTATAGAATAATTAAAGTAAATGTTAAATAATGCATTTCATTCCTTGATCTCCTTTTAAACCGCATATTTAATTCTCTTATCAATTCAAAGAACGTGATTTTATATGCAATTAGGTATACATTATAAATGAAAAGTATTTATTTTAAAGCTACCCATATTAAACCATTGTCTTCAAAGTCAATGAACAAAACGTGTGATAATTTGATATTTCCAATACATGAACGTAACTAAGACAGGGTATATCTGTGTAAAGACAAAATTGTAACAAATTTTGGGATAAAATTCTGTGACAATAAGAAAAATCGAATAATTTATTGCCTACAAAATTAAGTTCTTTTCTATAAATTGAAAAATAAAAATTAACAACTTCGTTAATATAAACTTTTAAATACATTGTCTCGAGTACTTTTCTAGTTCTATAAAAGTTCATTTACTTCTCAAATTTCGTGGTTAATTTTGTCCGCTTAACGATGTTTTTCATGTACATTTTTACGCTACCTTCAGAAGATGTGGAACTAGAGAAAATATGGAGTAACACAAAAGGGAATGGAGCTTAGACTAAATGGTTTACGAGAAGAAGGATTCTCTACTGTTCAAAAGGTCTCCTGTGCTAGTTTTTACGAAAACTACAGCGATTCGGATTAATGCACAAAGCAATCTCTACAGTATAGCACAAGCAAATTCAACGACCGGGTTTTATTCAATATCCACAAAACGAAATATGAAACAACTATGGTATTTTTAGAGTGAAGTTCTTCCCCTATCAATCACAAAAAAATAAAAGCCACTTGTACGCAAGCTTTGAAGGTAATCAATAATGATAGTGCATCCGCGAGTAATGAAATTATTACAAGTAAGGAGTTTTTTATTCTTTTATTGATTGGGGCATGCCTTTCTCTAAAGGCCCGTTTTATACAAATATATCAATACTGTATCTATATTACTTATGTCAGAATTTCTCGAGAATAATAAAGGAGCATTAGTGAAAACGAAGATATGAAGTTCAAGAAACTTCGATTTACCGGAGTATGTTTCTTAAGAAAATCAAAAATTAATAAACAAAAATTGTTAAGGGCCACAGTTAAACTTAAGAAATGTTGCTGGACATTAGTAAAAAATTATAGCACGGAGGTAAACTACAGTAACGATATCGATGTCCAGATGTTCAATTGTTGATCGAGGAATGAGGCATTATTTGTCGTGATGGTCATTGATTGTTGCGTCGTTCTCGAAGTGTCTAAGAACTATTTGTCAATGATAATCATGATACACTAATTGTTGCAGAAACCTTGGTGGTTATTACATATATAGTAGTCGTCATAAAGATTCGGAATTTTTAAATTTGTATATCAATTATATTATAAAGAATGAATAAAATTTTTCAAATATATGTTTTTTGATATGAAGAACAAAGTTACTTGAGACATATTTGTATAATATCTTATTGAAAATACCATTAAATTATAAAAAAACTAAAAACAACCATAAATGTAGCTAACTTTATATTTTTATTGATTGTTTAATGAAAAAATGTCAGAATTATATCAAAATTTATAAATATATTCTTTGTAATATAATGAACAATTTCACTTATAATAAAATAATAGGATTACTTAATATTATTTTTAATAATATAAGCTCAATCTTTTTTGACTTATTTTTTGCAATAAATTTTATTGAGGAAAGTGTAATAATAATTATTAATAATTCTGTAAAATATTTTACATGTATTTATTATGGAATGACTACATGTAAAGATCCAAATGAATGCTTGTGATGGTCTATGCAGAAAATGATGGTATATTAGGCCAACTATGAAAAGATAACTTGGAATCAAAAAAATATATTTAAAGGATATAATCGATCATTTAAAATAATTCACAAATAAAAGTTTGTACATCGTAACTTTCATCCTGGAAATATATTAATGTTGCAATCTCCTCAAATTGCTGATTTTGGACTTAGCATTCCAACAAATATAGAAAAACCTAACCAAGAAATTTCTGGAGTACTTCCTTATATGAGTCCAGAGGTAGCTAAATGGAAAGCCATACACTTACGCTGCAGGTATTTATAGCTTTGGAATGATTGTATACTAGATTTTTACATGTGAATGATATACAGTACATGATGCAAATTTATTATTGAAAACTGTTAGGACTCTATTTCAGAAAACAGACCAACTGTTGAGGAACTTCGAAACTTTATCAACTCTATCTGTGAGCCAGACTTTCCTGATTGGAAGCTGACTACTTTAAATTTTCAGTACTACAGTTCTTTAGAATATCCTAGAACAAGAAATCGAGAAGTGTGTTGTTATACTAGAAAGTCAGAAATTAAAAGAACTTGACGAAATGGAACTAAAAGTATTTCTACGAATAAAACCAACAAAATCCACTCGAATGCAGTTTACATCAGTCGAATGTTTACTTCGAAATTAATATCAATCTCAACTGATAGAGGTACGCACATTTTTATTATATTCAAATGAAATTTCAGATTGATTTTAATATATCAAATATTTAGGCTCTACAAGCGTCAGTTTGTATATCCCCAATGAAGGTAAATTCATTATTACCGTATAGAATTTTAATATGTTAAATATAAAAACAGAATTTAATATAGACATTGATATTAAATCAATAAATGTCAGTATATATGTATATTAAACGAACCGAATGAAGGTAAAATTATATATAGTAATATTGTTTTAAATATTCAAATTTTTTAGGTTCTGAAGGTAAAATTACTATTTTTAAAAAAATATACAATAAAACCGATATTAAAAACTCTTGTTTGCGATATAGACGACGTCAAATCAACAAGTGCCAGTTTAAAAGAAAAACCACAAGTTCATGATTATAATAAATGCACTCGTTGTTATAGTGTGGTTTGATTATCACCATCAACGTTATAAAGCTGAATTACTGTATCTAGCGAAAACAAAAATATCGAAAGTCTAATAAATGAATGCATGAAAATCATAAGACATTTCCAATGGATCCCCTTTGAAAAGTTTACCATGTTGAATATCTTGCAAGAGGCATTTATAAAGCATCACTGTACTCTTACAAGTGGAAGCATGAAGAAAATGGATTTGAACGATTTAACAACGACGATAAACGCGAAGTTGTGTTAAAAATCGCGTGTTTCAAAGCAAACTATAAAAGAGATTAGAATCGAACAATTTTTATTATATAAAAAGGTGTTTTCTTAATATAATTAAACTATCAAACAATAGGTTCAGACTACTCTAAAGTATAGTGATCTTTAGAATAAGTTATTATGGAATAACTAAAAACCCAGAATACTCGATATTAATGGTTTATCTAGAAGAATATATATTTTATGAGACTCACAAATATATTAGTTCCAACTACGAAGAATTAACTTGGAAAGAAAAATTAAAATACTTATTGTGTATTTTCTCTGTGCTCTAAAAGAAATATCATTACCTATTGATGCTTTTTGTTGCAGATATAAAAAATCAAGAAATTTACGGGGTACTTCCTTATATATAAGTACTAAGTGGAAAGCCATACACTAAATACTATAGATATTTATAGACTTACCATTTGGTGATCGAAATCATGATACGATACTTTATTAGACCTTTGTATTGGAGTACGCCCGCCCTATGATACCAAATAATATTCTCGGATGGTGAAATTTATTATTAAAAAATGTTGGGTACCTATTCCAGAAAACAGACCAACAATTTATGACTTTATCCCAGATTTGAAATGCAAGTGGAAACTTAATACATTTCAATATTACAGTTCTTTAGAATATCCTAAAACAGAAGAAGAAATCATAGGGTGTGTTAAACTAGAGAGACAGAAATTGAACGAAGAGATTAAATAAAAAAATATTCCTATGAATATAAACAAACCTCAAATAAATCCACTCGAATGCAAACAAACCTCAAATAAATCCACTCGAATGCAATTTACACCAATCGAATCTTTACTTCAAAATTAATAACAATACCAATTGTCAGAGATAGTAAATTTATTTATATTATATTCAATCAAGATAATTGATTTAAATATATTAAATTTTTAGACTTTATAAGTGTTAATCTGTTAGTTCCATATGAAGGTAAACTCACATTTGATATCATAATTCTTCAATTCATTAGTTTATCTTCTTTGATGGTAAAGACAGATTTTGTATGTACGAAATCGAGAATATGCCGAATGATTTTAAGAAAAACGTCAGACTTAGCGTTAGTAGCTGATTTACAAGAGATTTCATTTCTTTGTGTTTACGCGTACATTTATCATTATCAAATTTATTATTTTATATTTTTTATTATATATGTTGTTTTCGTGAAGGAAATAACTAAATCACTCACCAAAATTTTTGTTTAATCTCCATAATGGTTAATTAACTTTGATCTCATACAATTAATATTATAAGGATTTTTATGAATTTTCAAAGCGAAATGATTTTTATTTCTGGAACATAAGATTTAGATCGTTGAATATCTTCGTAATCACGGAGCTTCTCATTTTTGCGACCATGGACGTTTTCATAAAATCAGCGATCACATAACAACTGGAACGATATTATTAAAAATATTTTATCAGATGCATTTTTAACAAGTCCTATACGAATAGATCTTTTCTTTTATTTGCACCCACTAACATTTTTAACATACAGTCAAAGGCTCAATATAATGATTTAGTTTTAAAAAATTGAATAATAATCACTATTATACCGAATTTTGACTCTATGAAAATTCTTTTGTGTTTGTAATATCTATACCATTGTTTGAAATTTATTTCTTCAATTCCAGTATATAAATATAATTCTAAATAATAAAAATATGATATAATATAAAATGAAATAAAAGTAAACAGAATTAAATGTCAAAACTTCTAACTGATTATATAATCAAAAATGACAAAGAAGATAGAGTTTAGAACCGAATATATTCGGTTCTACGCTTTTCCGAGTAAATCTTAATAAACGGATTGCAAAACTAAAGTAAGTTTTTATTTGAACTGGTGAAATATTCAAATTAACAATGCTCATAATAACAAGACAGCATATTTTTATGACAACAATATTCTCATAAGACAAGAGTTGAAAATTAGTTATTCTTACAAAAGTTTAAATTGTAAATAGAACAAAAATAAAAAATATTTGATTAGAAACTAGAATAAATTTCTTCGAAATTGAAAGATTCAACCAATTCAGCAGCTATATCATGTCCATTCTCTTTAGCTTTTTGATACCACATTAATGCTAAGTTGAGATTTTTCGAAACACCTATGCCATGTTGATAAAACTTTCCAAG
>CAJVPS010000673.1:0-21018 GCA_910591765.1 Ambispora leptoticha | reverse complement strand
TGGCTAAATTAATATTTGAATAAGGCTAAATATGGGTAATAATATGAATTATAAATAGAATTAATAATAAATTAAATCAATTAATATAAATTACTTATTTACCTGATTTAGTAGTGATCAGTGATTACTGCGCCACATGCTGCGGCTGTGCCATATGCTGCACCATGTCTACTGCACCACACAAATAAGCTAATTGGTTACAGTATAAATTATCTTATTGAAAAGATAATTATATTTTTATTAAAAGTAAATCTTACATATATCATCTTATTGAAAAAATAATCAATCATATAATCTCTTGAAGTTATAAAAGTAAACAATTATCATGAATATAGTTACTATTATCATTTTAAAATAATTACATATATATAATCTTAAAATGGTAATAATATGAATAATATAATAATTATCTTTTTCTTCTTTTCATCTATTTCTTTCTCATTCTCTTTATCAAACTCACTATTTCTTTTAAAACTTGATTTTTATTTTCAAAAACTTTTTTTTTGTCTTTTTATTAGCTTTCTTCTTTTATTATTATATTTCTAAAGCTTAATAAAATATTTTTATTTAGTTATTAGTAATATTATTTTGACTTATAATACAGTCAAATCTCTCTAAATGCACATTCTATAAGTGCACACCCTCTATAAATAAATCCTTAAAGCTGGTCCCAAGCTTGTACTATAGTACTAAATGCACACCCTCTATATTCTGCATGTGCAATAAATTTTTAAATAAATATAATTTAAAATATCTCTGTAAATATATTATCACATGATTTTAAGTATTGTTGGCTAATAAAATTTCAAGATTATGTGTTAAATGGAAAAATCAATAAATTAAAGAATCAAATTTTCTTGACAAGATTTTTTCTTTCGCATTCTAATAATGCTTAACTTTCTGGTATCATAATCTAATCCTAGTACACAAGAAGAAATTTTTTGTAGGTAAGAAGTCATTTGTGGTCATCTTTAGTTTAGAATAAAGAATTAATTATTTTAGAAAATAGGTAACAAGTTTTCTTTCGTCTAATGATATCAAAAAAAATTATATTAATGGATGCTCAAAAATATGAGCTATGTATCTATGTGTATGATAATAAAAGAACCCAACCCAAATATGTAAAATAGATTGAAGATAGATGAAGGGTTAAAGTTAATAAATCTACAATTACTTGAATCTTTCAAATCAAAGAAAAATAACTTTCTAATGAAGTTATAAGTCCAAAAGCCAAGCATTATAAATCCATTATCATTCTAGAACTTGAGCTAGTAGTTAAGGAATTTATATTAATTTACCAGCATCAAATCATTCTAAGCAATGCTATTATAATTGAAAAAGCCAAATTATTAGCAAATAAACTTGGAATTCCTAAAGAAAAGTTATAATTTTCTTTTGGATGGCTATAAAAATTTAAGAACTAAAATGAAATTCATCAAAGAAAGCTTCATGAAGAAGCATCATCTGTTAATCAAAACATTATTATTGAATCTCTACTATTATTACAGAATATATGTACTAGATATTCTCTTGATCAGATTTATAATATGAATGAAACCAGATTTTTTTACTGGTAGATTTTTTTAATTATTTTTTTTATTAATTTTTAATTATATTACAGGTTGAAACTGGATCGAACCTTAGCAACATGATATCTTGCTGAATGTAAAAAAAATAAGAAGCATCTCTCTATAATATTATGTATAAATGCTGATGGATTCTACAAATTGAATCCTCTTATAATTAGCAAGTATACCAACCTGTGATATTTCAAAAATATAAATCTTAAGAATTTATCTATGACATATCAAAATAATACCAAGACTTGAATACTTATGATTCTTTTTCAAGAGTGACTTTATGAATTTAATCTCCAAATCTTATGAAAACATAATGGCCAGCATGTTCTTTTACTTTTTGATAATTGCTCTAGTTATATTATAGCAGGTTTAACTCTCTGATATGTAGACATCTATTTTTTTCCTCCAAACACAACTTCAAGAATATAACTTATGGATGCAGAAATAATAATGACTTTTAAAAAAGCCTATCATTGTTTTCATCTCTGGTTAGTATTTTTTTCTATCTATTTGTATTATCATTTTATTATAGTATTAAGTAAATAGATTATTAACTTTTAAGTGAGTGGGTCATTGAATACATAGTATTGGATGAATAAGATTAAAGTTATTATTGAGACTAATATAATGATTATCTGGGAATCTTTTGAATAGAAGATGATATGTATACATATTTATTATCAATAATTGAGATTAAAATGAGAAAATCTATTAATTGTTAACATTTTCCATGAAAAATAACTATTTGTAATTTATTAATATATCCAGATCTTTAGCTGTTTATAATTATTAATATTTATTTTAATTTTTTTTTCAATTTTTAGATGAATATTAGAGCAAGTTAAAGCAGGCAATCTCATACAAAATTTAAAAATAAACATTCTTCAAGCAATTTGATATATCATTGAGGCTTGAAAAGAAGTTTTAGCTGAAACTATATATAATTGTTGGCATTATACAAGAATTCTCTCAGTTAGTACTAATATGAATATTTATAATCTTTCAGATAATATTCATAGAACTGATAATTCAACACTTAATGAGCTTATTAGTATACTTGATGCATTTTATCTTCCTAATACAATAAACGTTAATGAGTTTCTTACTATTAATGATGAGAATCTTGTTTACAAAGTTTTTTTAGATGATTAACTTATTAGGAAGTTTATATATATATTCAAAAAGAATAAAAGTATGGAGGAGAATATTAAAATAATGGATGAAAAGAAGGATGATAGTATTGAAACTATAATTATTAATGATAGTTCAGCATTAAAAAATTTGGAATATGTTCAAATATTTTTGCTTCAACAAGAGAATTCAGATGAATAATTAAAATTAATTAATATTCTTGAAAAATTTATTAGAGAAAAAATAATTAGTTCAGCTTATCAGACTCATATAGATGAGTACTTTAAATAAAGAAAATTGGTTTTATTATATTTTATAAATCATGATATCACTAAATTATTCATCAGGCTGATCAGTATTGATTGAAATCACTATTTGATTGATTGATTATTATAATTTTCTCTAAATACACATTCTCTTTAAATGCATGTTTATGATTGATTCTCAGGAGGGTGCACTTAGAAAGATTTGACTATATACTAATTAATATATCTGATAATTATATTTATCAGTACATAATCAGTACATTAATCAGTGAATAAATACACTATACATGTGTATTATGTAATTATGATTGACCAATCAAATTGCATATCATGTGTAATACAATTTAATTGGTTGATTATAGATCACATTTTTATCACAATCATATAAAACAAGATATTTTCAAACCAGTATAAATTAGAAAATAATAATTATTTTTAAAAAAAAAAGTCATGAAGTTATAGTAAATTGATATAGCTACAAATTCATGACTTTTGTTCAACTGTATCACATTTGTGTGGCAGCTTATTATTTTTGAAAAATTACCAATTTTATTGACATCTTTAAGTGTCCTGCACTGTAACAATAATGACGCTATGTGTATTTGATGATTGTCAAATAGAATTTGAGTATTCACATTCCACAATGTATCTCTAATTCACACCTTAATGCAATCATCTTTCAATTGTATTTCATAGATTTGTTTTCAAATAAATATTCTAAATGGCAGCACTTTTGTATTTGTATTGTATTATTATCTCTTTGATGTACAGTGAATATTTATTAATTCCATTATATTAAGATAATTGTCAAGTTCTTTTGGAATCATTCTAATTTAAAATTCTTGTATATTGTTGGATCAAACTAATTTTCTGTTAAATCAAAATCTTTGTTGGATTAGCTAGTTCTTGATTGACTTTTCAATATCATCAATCATACATTTTTGATTATCAATTATCTAATAAATTAAATTAGAATTGTAAATTTTTATAAAATAGATTCCTCATAATTTGCTACACTATTAGTATTCGATCTATTAATATTTGATTTTGCTTTTTTACATACATCTTGATATTCAAGATTACTTAATTATACTTTGGTAGATTTATCTGCTATGATGCTTATTTTGACATCTGTATCATATAATGCTTGGAAAAATATAAGATCAGTAATTCATGAATTTCTGATCAATATAATAAAGTAGCAATCAAGCAGTGATTACTTTATTAGTGATGAGATTAGTTGGTGTAAGGGGATGTTGTTCAAAATCTAATTCAATATCCAGTTGATGCTTGTATCAAGTAGTTTTTCCATGTGTTGCGTGCTTGTTTGGAATAGTTTGATTTGCAGTCTTTCTTTGTATTCAACATGATTCCAAGTAAACTCCAATTTACATGTTCTTTATTAAAAAAGAAATCTTAATATTTTGATCTTTGCTTGACAAAAGATCAGATAATCGAATCATTGTTATTCTACGTTTTCTGAAGGAATTTCTGCTTTTCGCTCAATTGAATTTCGATGCTTATTCAAACGACAAACAAAGGAGTTACCATTACGAAGTTTGTAAGAGCTAAACGGTGTCCATACATTTGAAACTAAAGGCCACCAATTATTAACATTAATGCTAAATCAGCAAAAAATCCATAGAGATTTTTTGAAATCAGTTTGGAATAATGAATCCCCAGGTGTTGTTAAGAGTATGCCATTCGTTTGACGAACATACTGAAGTGAGTATCGTATCGGGTGAATCCAATGTGAGCCACCATTACGAAGTTTTAAGAACTAAATTGTGTCCATATATTCGAAACTAAAGGCCACCAATTATTATTATTTAATCAATTAATCGTTTTCACATTTGCAGCATTTTCTATTTTAAAAATCTTTGACATGTCAATATCAGAATTATAGTTTAAAAAAGTTTAAAAAAATAAACAGGAACATAGTTATTCTTATTGGATTATTCTCATGTGATCAGGAATCGAGCAAAGGTTATAATGATTATAATTACGCGTTGTTTGTGAGATAATCTCTATATGGACGCGCCCACTAAATTTTAATTCGGTCGGTCATACAGAAGCTGGATATTGTGGGTAAAATCGAAAATAAACTGATTAAATAGAACACAATATCAATTTTGTCGATTATTGTTACACATCTGTTCTTCTTCATGTATATCTGTAATAGGAATTCGCAATTTAATAAATTTTTATCATGTTAAACTGAAATTAGCAACTTAAAAAAGTGAGGAGTAAAAGCAAAGTCGAATTGAAGAATTTTTTGATTTAGTTGTCGCTTAGATAATTTGTTTCAGATTTTTTTTCCAATACAGAATGATTGTAATTAATCCCCTGAAATTATTTGTTGCAGCATGCCCCATATATAACGCCTTCATGGATGACAACATTAAAAATCTTTGATAAGATCTAAAATTCTTTTGAATTTCTTTTGGTTCTTCAAATTTATTATTAAAAAAAAAAACGGAAAAAAAGGGAAAAGAATTTTTGTTCTGGATTGACTGACTGACCGACTGTTTAAATGATCTCTACTAGAAATGATATAAATCAAAGAGTGTTTTTTACATAATTAATCTTTTCGTAATAGTGTATTATATTGCTCGATTGTATCTTGTTTGTTTGTTCTTTTGATTGTTTCTTTTGATTGATTTGTTTGCACTGAGATGGATTCGCTTTCTTTAATTAGATCCTCTTTCTCATATAGTGATAAAAATAATATTAACAATAACAATAACAATAATAATAATTAAACATCGTGGTACAAATATCGTCACATTAATACAAAATTTAGGCTGTAATGTTGAATAAAAATGTACAGGATAAAAAATTTTATGGATTAGTAAAAGATTTTGATTGTGAAACGAGTCAGCGGAGCTATATAAAAATATTCAAGCATACGTACATTTAGGGGCTTCCTTGTAGGAAATTGCTGCTTCTTCGCCCATAGCACTGATAATAGTAATTAAAAGTTCCTTGCCTTTAAACACAGAAAAAAAAACCATGAGAATTTTGTAAGAATACCGAGATTTCTAATAAGCGAAACCACCATACTCACCTTCATCAAAATCGGCTTGGATTTTCTCCCCCAAATCACCTTCCGGAACACGAACATCATCTTTAGTACTACCGTCGCTGGTCATTAGACTAAGGTATCCATCATCGATATTCAATAGTTGGAATTCAGTGCCTATTGATTAGTAGGAATAATATGAATGGTGAGGGAATATGTTACCACGAGAACAAGTAATTTCGTCTGTTTGTTTGTAATGATAACACTTACGGTTAACATTTGGAACGTCCATATTGTGGGTAGATGGCGAGATATCTTATTGTTATAATATTAAATAGAAATAAAAATAATGAGATCAAAAGTATGGGCAATTAATACGTGACAATGTGATACAAACCTTCGAGTTTTTTTCCAGTGAAGATGTCGAGTCCGACAAGATGGACTTTCTATATGCAGATATGAGGTTAAAAATTTTTTAGATTGATTTCTCCCATGTGTACTTGTACGGAGAGATGAATCATCATGAATCATGCTAATAACGAGCCTTACCGCATGTCCATGTTTACCAGTCTTGCTGGTGCTCATTTCTACTATTTTACAGGGTCTACCTTTAAGAAGAACATAACCGTTCTTTTAAAGAAAAATTTAAAGGGTTTCCCCCGTATTAGAATAATCAAATAATTTTCAAATAACTTTCTCTTTAAGACTCTTTTTTTTTTATCTAAAACTAAGCCACCAAGAATCATCTTTACATTGCAGGCGGGAATAAAAAGCACTTGGACCCAGACGTACCTTTCTAAGAGCCGAACACTGAACAGGATAAGTAGCCGAGGCCCCAGATCCAGCTTCTTGAAAATCGTGATGTTGATGCTCTTCGTCTCCCATTATTATTATATTAGAGTGGGGGTAAATAAAAAGTTTTTTTTTTATACAAAAGAAAAAAAATATAAATATAAAAAGATGGCGATTTGGGGGCGAAGAGTGAGGGTGTACTACAAAACTAGCTTTTTATATTGTTATAAATATGCATAGATTTCACCCTCGATATGATGATGATCAATCTCCGGCATATACGTAATATAACTCTGTTGAGATATAGCAAGATAGATAAATTTGCTGGTATTGACTGGTGTCACATAACGTGGTGTGGTTATTTCCCTTATGATAGACATAATTCTTGATGGTTGTGAAAAATAAAAATTTTGGAATCTTTTTTGCTGTGTGTAACAACTTAAAATGGTTTGCATTGTATCCGACCCAGCTTTACTAGTAAAATCACGTATCATTTCGATGATCAACGATCAAATAAATAAGATGGGTATTAAGACAACTTTCGAGGAGAATCTATAAATGGGGTCATAATTGATATATTTAAGTCATTAATGAGTCTTGGGTGACTTTTTATGCTTTTATGCTAAACATCTCGAAAATTATGGGAATTGCGAAATAAATTTATAGATATAATCATCGTAAGTTTGCGATGGCAAATCCTGTCAATTCCAACTGAGCTCGCGAAAAATCAAAGTCAGTAAGGAAAAAAATGCGGAATTCAGAGCCAAAAACTGGCTTCCATTATTGTGTCCCACACAATCTGTTGTTGCAGATAAGATTCCTTTTTGACCTTGCTTTATATATATTAATCATCAAAAGCCTCCGAAACATGGGCCAATAATGATGATAATTGCCAATCAATTCTGGATCCGATCACTGCACAATAGAAATATTCGACATTATTATACGAACCTCGTTTGTGTGTGTTTTAGGCCATGCAATCCCGCACCAATATTAAACTAATATTTTATTATGATAGGTTATTGTCTATAAATAATTAAAAGTGAAATACTGTTCAAACAATGCTACATATAAATATTCATATAATCCGGTTTCTATGAGACCAATGTTATATAAAGTACTAGGTAATTAATATAAAGTAAAAAATAAAATGAGAGTATATACTTATATATAAATAATTGGTTAATAAGACATTCCATATGCTTTTGCATCCACAGAGGATTAATTAGGTATTAATTTTCAAGAGCATCTCGATCATTATATGCTTCATCACTGCTGCTACTTCCATATTTCTTGACATCATCTTCACTACCATGACGACTTCCAATTCGGTTTTGACTTCGACTACTTCGCCTTCTACTAGTTGATCTCGATGCCAATCTTTTACTCACAGCGACACCATCATCTTCAAATTCATCATAATTTTTGGTTGTATGTTCAGGATCCGACGATGATTCTCGACTTGTTGGACGTGGAGTTGTTGATCTGCCTCGTCTCGGGGTCATTATGTCCGAGATTTTTGTTGAATCTTTATCGGGATTTAATGCCGATTTACTCGACAATAATAGACTATTATTTCCGGCAGTACCTTCGCGTATACTGCGACGAGAAGGATTAAAATGATTACATTTTGGACATATATACTGAAGATCATCAACCTCTTGTGGTAAAACCAAGCCATTATGAACATGACAATTTTCACAGATTAATGCATATTTTGTTTCAGGACCTTCATCACCGACAATTACATCCACAAGTTTATCATACCAATGTCGTTGTAAAGGAGACGGTGAATTAGGGAAAGTATATGAACGCTGATGAATAGAGGATCCAGGTGTAATATCACTCCCACCTTCAAGAATCGATGCTTTTGGTGTATCACCATTCAATCCATTGACAATGTTATTTGATGGCATTGGGGTAGTTTGCGCATGAGTGGGACGTTGTCGAAGATTCTGGTTAACCGGCGTCTGTCCCGGTGCTGATCCTGATCGAGAAACCTGTGTTTTTGTTCCAGGAGTGAGCGGAGGTTGTGGACCTTGCGGACTTTTAGGTGAATCATATCTTTCGAGGAGTGTCTTTGTCGTGTAATAACCAGTTTTCTTTTTCAATTCCTCCACTTTTAATTTTTGTTTCGCTCGAAGATGTCGCAGCTGTGATTCTTCGTTCGCTTCACTACGCTTATACCATATTGCCATCAGGTTCTTTACAATTAAAATGAGCGCAGGCACGGTAAAAACGGGCGCCACTTTAATCGCCCACACATCCCAATTATCACTTTCTGGTGTCTGCCCCGCGAAATACAAATATCCGATCACATAGATAATATAAATCAGAGTAGAGTTTACCAGCCAAATAATCATTGCACGTCTCTCCCGAATTTTTATTTCGGCAAGACGTACTTCGGCCAGCCGAATATTATTATCGAGCTCGGACAAGATTTTCTCATAATTATCGTCCTCTTTTGCCCGAAATCGGGAAATTACGCCTCCCATATTGCCAGAGAAAAGATTTATTTTTAAGAGATAAACCGATAAATGCAAGGAGAGATGCTCAATTATCGTATATAAGTGGGCTGTGCTTTATTAATTTATTATTGTTGATTATTTTTATCTCTGAATAAGAGAACACGGAAAAGAATAAAGAAAAATACGAGAAATAGTTTTTGGTTGTGTGATGACGATACAAAACTTTTTTTTGTATAGTATGATCAACAAACCACCTTTTTGGCGTCAAGCGTGAGCACGCACTGATGTAACGGTATAATGATCGTATGTTCTAAATATGGTTGGTCTGCTTGTCTGTGTGGTTGCTGGGCATTATAATAGCGTGAGCAGTAATAGCGGGCCAACCAATAATTGGGTGCGACGACGAGAAAAAATGATCGGTGACACAATATTTCATGTGTCTAAAACGAGATTCTCTGGTTCTAGAATATTCTCGTGCTCAAAAAAAAAACTTTTTTATTGGTGATCGGAGAATTACAACAGTTATCTATTATATATCATCCACGTAATTCTTATTCGTCATAACTCTTCTGGTAATTTATTACCGAGGATTTTCCACGTGTCATATAATCTTTGAGGGAAGTCAGCGAATTCTAATTTTATCATAATAAAAATTTTGGCTCATTATTTAAAAAACAATCAAAAATGACATGACGTATGTATGCTTAATTGTTTACCTGATATGCTTGTTCCATCGGAGCCAATAGCTCATGTTTGATATTGATCTTTTTCACTTTGTCCAAATGATTTGCTTTTTTCAGCATTTCTTTAAAATGCCTCGCCTAAAATTAATGATGCTCACTAATCATATTAAGTCAAACAAAGAAGTGACATTACAGAATTAACCTCTTGAGTCTCCACGAGTGAATAAGCCTCGCCTGCTCTGCCAGCACGTGCTGTTCTACCGACACGATGCACGTATTTTTTCATGAACAAAGGAACATCATAATTTATCACGGTATCCACGCAATCTAGGTCAATTCCACGAGCAATTAAGTCTGAGCAGATTAATCTTTTTTTTTTTAGGAAAGAATTTTAAGTTATAGAGTATGTCATGAAACAAGTCAGAACTAGATAAAAAGTAACGCATACATATGGATCTTGCCCGCCTTAAATTTGTTTAATATCTTAATCCGTTCTTTTTTTGACAAATCACTTGAATATTCAGTAGCAACTATCTGTTTTTCGTCGATATCTTTGTCGTCATTATTACTGGATCTCCCCGTGTCATTAGAGAACGAAGCTTCAAAAAATTGAATTAGCTTTGAAAGACGATGAGCCGATTCGACTGATTTCGTGAAACACAATACCGCGGAAACGTGATAATTATGTAAAAGATGAAGAACGACAAGAGGTTTTTCTGAAGATGATGTTATTATCATGTATTCCTGTACATTAATCAATGATGCCAAGAGAATCATAAGTAGAATTTTACCTAATGGCTGATTTGAAGATTAGGTGAAAAATGATGGTGCATACCTTTAAGCTACTTGGTATTGTGTATTTGATCTCGGTTTGTAGTTGTCCTTGCTTTTGATCGTCAGTCGGTAACTGGACCGCAATATAACGGGGATTCGTCAATTGTAGACTTGCAATTTTTGCGGGATTACGTGTAAGAGTAGCGGAAAATAAGAGTTTTTGAACCTATTATTTTGAGATAATCACGTTATTTATCAATCTGAGAATAAATCAAAAGTATTAAATAGGATATCGCCACATACAAATGGTTCCTGTATATCCGAAATGTCCGTTGGTGGTAGCCCCAAAACACTAGTAGCACTACAAACCGCGTCATGAATCGGAATTTCTTTACTAATGTTTATTAAAAAATGATATTGCTATTAGTAAAGTTAATTCCGAATGGAAGAATTCTTTATATTATTGGGAAAAGAAACCTTAGAAAATCGGACGAGGAGAGGTCATAATCAGCAATTAATTGAGATTGCAGTTCTTTGTGATTTTTGTTGTTCTCTTTGTTATAATATGCACCATCATCATTGTTATTATCTATCTTCTGTGTTTGTGTACACGATTGTATGGCTTTTAATACGTGAGGTAACCAGTCTTGATAGCTTTGATTCAGGAGACGATCCGCTTCATCTATTATCTTTCAGGGGATTCGGTTAATAATAATATTATTAGCAGTACCAATAGAAAAATACAATATAATAATATATTACATACCAAAAACCGAAGATGCTGTAATGTAAAATGAGGTGTAATTGCCAAATGATCAATTAATCTTCCCGGAGTAGCAATGAGTATGTCTATTTTACTGAGACCACCCAGCAGACTGCCTTCAATATCAATTATTATAAAAATTAACCATTGTTATAATCAGAAAATTCAATCATTAGTGCAAAGACGGATATACCGGAGGTTATTCTCATTATTTCCAATTATCTGTGCTTGTTCGCTCGCAAATGATGCCTGTCCCGTTATCACTCCTACCTTTGGTGCATAGTTGTCATGATCATTGAGTAATTTTTCTCTATGAAAATCATTTTTAATTATTTAATTTAATTGAGGTTGGTTACCTTCAAATCAGTGCCTTTACAAAAAGCCTCAAATGTTTCTTTTACTTGAGTAACCAAGTCCCTTGTTGGCAGTACAACAAGTGCACGAAGACGTGTTACAATGCGTTTTGATAGAATCTGGAATTATTTCCATCGATGATTAGAAAAGATTACGTCTAAAGCGTCAGAATGAATTCAACCAGAATTTTATAAAACCTCAATAATCGGAAGCACGTATGCCAAAGTTTTGCCACTTCCCGTTGGTGCCGAGACGCAAATATCTCCTGGTGGTGAGAGATGATGCGTATTTAATAGTGAACGAGAGCTTAAAAGAATGGGGATTACAGCCAGTTGTACTGGTAGCATCCAGTAAAATCTAATTAATAAAGATAAAAATTTACAACGATAGCATACAGAACTAAAGAAAACATACCCGCAAAAAATTCAGTTATTCCCAATGCCTTACATCGCGCAATCAATTCTTTCGATAACCCAAATCTCTCATCACCTTCATTATCTTTCTTATCAACAGGTACTGTCTTATCTGGATCGATGGTAATAGGATGCGCTATCCAATCGGTGATTCCTAGTCTTTTACTTATTGCCATTTCAGCGGCAGTTTTTTTGGGTATCTCGAATCTTGGAAATGCTTCCAATATATTTTCATTTAATCCTTCTATCGCTGATGATGACGATGCATGTCTTTTACTTTCTATCGAAACTGTTGTGCGCTCTTCGTACTTTCGCTCGGTCTTTTGCTTCTTTAGTTTAACCTCTACTGATACTTTTTCTGCCGGCTGTCGTTGCTTTCTTTTACCGGCAAGTCTTTCATTTATCTTCGACAATAATACCTGCTCTCTATTAATACTATTATCAACATTATCAATATTAATTGAATTTATGTTTTTATCTCCTTTTTGTTCAAGTCCATATCGGATTATAGGAAACATGGTGAACAAAAAACTGCAAGGCAGGTAAGATAATTTTAAGATTTTCAAAAAATTTCATCCCCACGTGGAATTTTGGACATATGTTAGCCACCCCGAGAAATCAAATCAATATGTACAGTCGAATGCACAAAAAGATGTTTCAAACAAGAAATTTTTTGTCAAGAAAAATGTATATAAATACCAAAAAAGATTTTTACTTTATTAAGTTACAGGAATTAAAGTAATAATTAAATGAGTTACGTATGATAAACTAATAAAGTCCTTCAAGATTATCGCTACCATCAACAAATGCACCTACAGCACCCAAATATCCATCGTGTCGAAGAAAAAATGCTTTCATGGTTCCCTGAGACCAAAACTTTATGGCATTTGATAGCGTATTCATAGTGATTAGGCTTCCTAGATTCGAAAAAAATTTAATAAATTGCCAATAAAAATCAAACGATTTATTTTAATTACAATATATATATATATATATATATATTACTTTGAATGTATCCTCCCCCAAAATAGAGTCGATTTAATCCGTGGACTTGTGCATTCAGATATGCAATTTGTCCTATATTGTTACTAATGTATCATATTAAAATAATTATTACAGGAAATAAATTAACAATCAATCAACCTTGATAAGTTAATGTTTACCTAATCATTAATAATAAAGATTGAGAAATATCCTCTTTGCGTATATTACTCAAATTCAACTCTTGATGCTCATTTTTCCTGAAAGGTTTGGCCATCGACGAAGCAATGACGGAAGATTTTAGTGATCGTTTTGTGTAATCCCCGCCATAGATATCACCGACGGTTAGATCCTAAAGAATATTGATAATGATAGAATAACTCTATGTACCTTATGATGTACAAAGTTTATCCTTCCTCGGCAAGGAAACAGAGTACGTGAAAAGTCTAGTTAAAAATTAAAACAAATGTCTTACCACTTTAGTATTATCTCCACTTTTACTCAATTCTAGCATCTCTATTATAAAGAATTAAATGACAGGCCTTAGCTTATATAAATGTCTAATCTTTATTGTATGTTAATAAAAATGAATTTACTATAAATTAGTATTATATACCTTCAAAAGACTTGGCCCCAGTTAACAGAGATGCTAAGCCCCAGTAAGTGCCTCCTCCCACCTTTAAAATCCACGCAGGAGAAAAATTAATAAAAACTATCTTTAATAAAAGAAATCAGATAGATATCAATGGACTTACTGAAGAGCCTGATATTCTTTCAAATTGATTTGGTCCAGTAACTTTTAATATACTGTTAAGAAAATAGATGATTCCTTTTCTAATGATCTCTGACTGCAATTTTTTATATCTTATAACAACGATAATAATAATAACAACCTTACGCCTGTTCCAATATTCACAAGCTTCCTTGGAGTAAAAATAAAAGATTAAAAATCTCGAATATACTTTTTTCATTTATAAGTAAATACCAATGATTCAAAATAACATATTTTACCATATAAGGATAGATTATATCTGGTTTTAGTTCATAACATATCATTGGACTTTGACCACCGTTATAAGTGAAGACTTCATTTGGAATACGAGTAATTAGAAAATTCAATCCTGAAAAGATATATAATATGTCATCATCATCATTATTATTATTATTAGATCGAGATAAAATATATGCATATAATATCGATAAATATACCAGAAGTTAGACAATCCATTTCATCCTTCTTCTCAAACTTAATTCCCTCCAAATTATTTATAAACTTCTCATGGTATTTATGCGCGCCGCCACCTGTTGCATTCACCAATATTTTGTAACTTTTCTCATTTTGATTATCATCATGGCTCTTGTCATTATTACAATTACGAGATCTTCTCTCCGCAACAAGCTTCCTGATAAATTCAATGCATTCATCAATGTTATCTGTACTAAACTTCACAAAATTTAAGTTTCCCCCTTTCTTTTCTTTCTCTTCTTTTTCTCTTTTCTCTTCTTTTTCTTCTTTTTCTCCTTTCTCTTCTTTCTCTTCCTTTTCTACTTTACTTGACGAAGAATTCGAATTCACCGAGAAAAATACTAATTTTGCCAGAGAACCTCCTATCTTTAAAATTATTTGATCAGGATATTATAAGCACCAAACCTCTTTAATGACAAAGTTAAAGTATACAAATATTAGAAATCTTATCTATATATTTACATCTACGCCTATATGCGAAAGATATTCTGTTTGATTCGGAAATTCCAAGTCAAGTTTTTGTGGAGGAAAAGGTGTGTCTTCTTGAGAAATAAGAGTCGAAGAAACATCAGCAGCGGCTTCAGGCAGGTTCTCTTTTGTGGTTTCCATTCAATGTTAGACTTGCCATTCATGTAAGAAATTCGGAATAACTAAAATAACCTAAAATTTATTTGATTCACCAAAATCTAACCAATCGAGGAATCGGCGCTTAAATTTTTCTCAACAAAAAGTAAACTATCATGTGATAATTTTTAAGGGTTGTAGATTTTTGCAGAACGCTTTAACTTTTTTGTTATATACACAAAATATATCAATATTTGCTAAAGTTAAATTCTTATAGTATGTCACAAAGTAGATTATAACAAATTTTTTCAAAATTGAAAGATTCAATTATTTCGGAAGCTCGATCACGACCACTTTCTTTAGCTTTTTCAGATGATACTTAAATAATGTTTCTTCAATTTCTTCTAAGATTGGCTTTTTCATCCCAGATTTAAAGTAACTCTAATACTTTGTCTTCAAATTTTTCTATTCCTATAGTTTTAAGGCAAGGTTACATTCTACGAAAGGATCTCCCGACTCTGCTGCTTTCAATAATCACTCGAATGCTTTTTGATTGTTCCTATTCCATTTTGATAGCAATAACCAAGATTATTTTGTGCATCAAGACGTCCTGACTCTGCTGCTTTCAAGCACCATTCAAATGCTTTTTATTCATCTTTGACTGCTTGAAAAAATCTAGTTCAAAATCGTCTATTTGTTGTTGGCTCATGATTTGATAATTGAGATGATGTTAAATTTTTTTTTTACTTGATCTTAAAAATATAACTATAAAGAGGTGTGATTATAAAGGTTTCTAACTGTATAAGAAGAATTCCTCTTTGTCTATACTAAACTAAACAATCTTGAATATATAGAGATGACTGGATCAGAAGAGAAAATGGAAGAATTTTATACTGACAGATATAAGTTCTAATAAAAGAAAAATTAACTTGCCTTTTTAATGGGGATAAACGCGAAGTTGTATTGAAATCACGTATGGATCATTAATTACATGACCCGACAATTTTTTTTATGGTGGGGGAAATCTTAACTCGTCAATCACGTGAATTTGTTTCAATTTTGCGTATGCAATATAATATAGCAATTATTTCTTAAAAGTTAGTATAAATGCTAATTAAATGGGTGTTTCTTAATAATGGTTAGGTATAATTAATTTTTTTAGAAACTTAGATCTAATATTAAACTAATAAAAATTATTTATATATGATATATTATTATAATTGATCAATAAAATAAGTTTTACATAATAAAAAATTACATGATATATTTTTAATTTATATAAAATGTATCTAATTTAAAATACTTATAACTTTTTATTTAAAACTTAAATTAAAATTCTGATCAGTAGTTTAATAGTATATATCTTAAATAATATTATTATTAATTTATTTTTTTAAAATTTAATTTATTAAAGTTTCTAATAGTCTTTAAATATTATGTAATTTATTGATGAGTTAAGATTTCTCACACTATAATATCTCTAGCTATAGTAAAAAAAAGTGATAGATTATATGATTTTTAAGAAGTAAATTAATTAAATTACAAGATTGAATATATAATAATAGTTATTAATTATATAAACTGATATAAAAAGATTGATATACTAATATAAAATTAATAATTACTTTTAATAAAAATCATTCAAGTTTTAATTAATCTTCATAAATTTTTTTATATTAAATAAAGAATAATTTAAATTAACTTTTTATATTATTTTAATTATTCTATTATACTTTAATTTAATAATAATAAAGCATTACTTTATTAAAAAAATTAAAATAAAAATTCTTTTTAAAAAAAAGATATTTTAAATATTAACATTATCAATTTATAAGATTAGAACTTTAAATTATATAAATAAATTCTTCTAGATTTGATAAATATATATTTTAAATTTTATCAAAATTGAATTAGTAGTTATAAAGATATTAAAATTTAAAATTTAGTAATTAAATTATTTATTTTATAATTTTATATTAATTTTAATTAAATTTTATATAATATTGTAATATAAACTTTTAGTAAAATATTTATTATTAGTCACTTTATATTACAATATAATTGAATAATTAATTATTTATATCTTATTGAATATTAACTATAGAGAATATTATTTGTAAATATTTTTAAATAGTTTTACAAATATAATAATTATGATAAAATTATTGTGACAGATTAAAATGAAATTGGGATCTTTTTGAATCCTTTTTTAATATCTCTGAAATTTATATATACTCTTCTATTAATAAAAGTTATTCTAGCTCCTAATCCAAATTCCAAAAAAAATCTAGAAAATTGTTCCCAAAAAAATATGAAATTTTTCATATTAAAATAAAAAAAATTTTATTTTAATCTGATTTCATTTTAATCTGTCATAATTATTATAGTAAAATTAATAAAACTATTATAGCAAAACTAATAATACTATAATAAAATCAATATTATAATATTAGTTAAAGTAATATTTAGATCATAATAAAAGTAATATAAGTATTATAATAAAAGTATTATTTATATAATCTCTAAAATATATAAAAGTGATATATCTTAACTAATAAAAAAAATAGTTAATTAATTAATTAATTAGTTAATTAGTTTCTTATTTAGTTTTGAGTTCTATAAGTTTAGTTTTTAAATTTATATTTAGTAAATTTTAGCAAAGAGAATTTTAAAAAATATCTCTTGTAAAATAAATCTTGATTAAAGATCTATTATCTTATCTTATTAATAAATTAATTATTATATTTATCTTTGAATTATATTTGAAATTAAATTATATTTTAGTTAATTATATTATAACTAATCACTTATTCATATAATACAATAGATATGGTGCAGTATATAGTACAGCTATAATATGTAATACAGTAATTACTGATCACTAGTATTGTTTGCTAGAATATCCAGTAAGAGTTACTGGAATTAGAATATTACTGGATCTTACTGGATGGAATTATATAACAGATCAGCTTCTAATAATAAGTTATCACTGAACTCTTCCAATTAGAATTTTTTATGCACTGAATGGAAGATCTAGTAATGTCCAGTAGCATTCAGTAACTTTTAGTAATAACTTAGCAAATTTTTTATATTATTATACTTAATATAAAATAGCTCAATGACATACGGGTGGTCCTGGAAAATATCAATTTACGAATAATATTATTATACTTGGAATAAAAGCTACAAACAAATACAATACTTATGGTATATGCAAAGCTTGTGACAAAGCTTTTGATCAGGAAGAAGCTTTAAAAAATCCAGTCACTAATAAAAAAAATACTATTTGAAACCATCTAAAAAAATATGGATATTTTTGTGTCAAACTGGAATCTCAAGAAACAGTAGATGCATACTATAATAAGATGGATGATGAAGCAAATACTTCTCAAAGTTCAAAAAAATGCTGAAACACTAACATATCAGATAAATCATTAATAATTTTTGAAAATTGTATTAAACATATTGATAATTAATTTTTTTTAATAGATGATGAAATTCATACAAGCAATATAATCTCCAGTATTTCTTCTTCTATCACATTTCAATCACTTCAAAATTCAAAAAAAAATAATCAAATTTGATAGCTAATTATATTGTTAGAAAGATTACAATAAAAAAGAAATCCAAATTCAAATAACTATTACTTTAGATGATAATATCAAATAGATGGGCTTTTTAATAGATAATAAATCCAGTAACTCAAGAGTTTTTAAGTTTTTAAATCCAACTCTAACGCTTTCTGACCGATATACTTTATCTAATCATATCCTAAATACTGAAAAAGCTAATTTGATCATGTTTTGTGAACAAAAACTAAAAGAAGACAGTATTGGAGTTATCTTGACATTTGATGGATAGAAAAATGTTCTAAAATAACATATTTTTGATTCATTATTTATCTTATCAACTGGTAAAGTTCAAATTTGGGAGGCAATTGATATAAGCTCAGAATGAGAATAAATAATTAAAGTTATTCCAAAAATTAAAAGTATGATCAAAGATGTATCAGATATAAGGGCTAAATTATTAGCAATTATTTCTGATAGTGCACTTGCATATACCATTGCAAGGTAAATATTATATTGTTTCTTTAAAAAATTTATATTTTAATTACTTTTTTGAACAGATACTGTCTATGATTACAATATTCAAAATTTACTTTTCTTCCATGCTTCACTTATCAATATAATCTTGCTGTAAGTGATATATTCAAGAAATCTAATGAAATCAAGATCACATCAAAATAAGTAATAACTATAGTCAGTTATTTTAATAATGCAATTCATTCATATTTTATTGGAAAGCTTTGAGAAGTACAAAAACAGATATATTTGAATTATATTACCCTGATTTGTTCAGATGATACTCATTAGAATTCTTATTATTATTGTTTTAAGAGTTTGATAAAATCTTACCAAGCTTTAAGAGTAAGTATTTCAATTTTTGATTTATTAATTTAATTGAATCTTTAATTTAACATATTAAATTTTTTCAAGAATCTAGCTACTACTTATGAATTACCTTTAGATCTTAATGAAGAATCAAGTCAATATTCAACTTATCTCGATGAACTTTATCTGCCATGAAATATAATATTAATTCTGCTTAATGACAACTTCTAATAATCAATAACATGATTACATTCTTTGCTTCTTCCTCATTGTGAAGCTCTCAACAAATTACAATCTGATACTGCCCATTTTTATGAAGTATTACAAGCTTTTAGCAGAATTTTGAAAATATGGGAAGAATATTCAGATCAAGATTTGGTACAATATATGATCTGACAACTAGAACAAAGATGGAAACAATGAGAACAACTATTATTATTATTGGGTTTTCTTTTAAATCCAAATATTTGTAATACATGATTCAGAATTACTACTGAAAATTTGAATTTTACATACCTTGCTTAATTTATTACTTATTATTATAAGACTTGGTTTGGATACTGGCCAATTTGCATTTTGCTTGAGCTAAAAGAGTATAAAAAACAAAATTATCTCTTTGATCTTACAATATATGAACAATTCAGAGAAAACATATTGGAGTTTTGGAAATTTGCTTCTTCTTCAACTAAAGAATTAGGCACTTTGGCAATATGCTTGTTTGGAATTTGTATCAATGCATTATCTGTAAAGCGATTATGAAGTTTAATAGGATTTCTTCATACTAATTGACAAAACTATCTCCAGATAGATTTTTTTATTTATTCTTTATTGAAATAAACTAACATATTATTTTCTAAAATTTAGAATGAAAAAGTATTAGTTATGAGCCAGATTCATGCTTCAATTAATTTTTCTTAATGAAAAAAACAAATTTCTACTGACAATATCTTGTTTAATCAATCCAGTGCTTTACCTATCAATAAGATTGCTGATGAGCCTACTGATGAACCTACCAATAAACTCAAACTAAATGAATATAATACAGATACCAAATAAGATGAATTGCAAGATATCGAACTATCAAGTATAATAATACCTGATAATTAGAAAAATCAATTATGTGACTAGGAATAGATGTTAATAGATGAGGAGATTGCCAGATCAGAAGATAAAAAGGCAGAACGTAATAATGGCAATATGGAAGGTGATTTATTAAGTAATTACATATATCTAGCAATAAATAACAGAGCAAAATAGGAATTGAGTGATATATTTAGTTTACTATTTCAAAAATCAAATTTTATGAATAGTAATGATAATTAATTTTAGCTATTAATGTATATATTTTTATTAGTTAACATTATTTACTATGTCTACATTTTGATTAGTTAACATTATATTGATTCCAGTAGGATAATCGTTCTAGTGAGAGCTCTCACTAGAAGTACTAGACCTCTGAAAAAATCTGAATGTCTAGTGAGATTCCAGAAGTCCAGTGCCAACATTGCTGATTACTACTAAATCAGATAAATAAGTAATTTTATTAATTAATCTTATTTATAATTAATTCTATTTTTAATCTATATT
>CAJVPS010000672.1:0-21027 GCA_910591765.1 Ambispora leptoticha | reverse complement strand
TTATTAAAATTATAAATTTTTATATAGAGAGAAAATTTTAATTTTTACTATATTTTATTAGTAAATTTAGCTCCTGAGTCATTACTTTTGGTCGCTATTATAATTTATTTATATAATTTTCTTAAAATTTTTATTTTCTTATTAATTTTTTTAAATTTTAGTTTTTATTTATATAAAAATTATAATATTTAATTTACATTTTTTTACTTTATTATAACTCATTTTTTTTAAATAAATTTTTTTTCTTTTTTATTTTTATTTATTATTATTATTAATATTTTCTTATTAATAAGTTCTTATTTAATTTTATTATTATTAATATTAATATATTTATATATAGTAAAATAATTATTTATTAATAAATAATTAATTAATGCTTGAAATTTTTATTTTTTATTTATGTTATTAAAATAAAATTAAATTAATTTAATATATTTTCTTAAAAAAAATTATTTTTATATCTATTTAAAATTAAATTTTAAATATTTTATTCTAAAGATTTAATAAAGGTTTTTATTTTTTTTTTATAAAGAATATCAGTTTTTTCTAATTATTTTTAATTATTTATAATAATATTATAAATTATATTTCTATTATATTATATAAGATATTATAAATATTATATTTTAAAAGTTCTTATACTATATTATTTGTCATATTATTATAAATATTAATTTAAGTTTAAATAAATACTTATATTAATACTTAAATAATTTTAATATTATAAAATTAAAAAATTATAGTCATATTTAAAAAAAGAAATTTAATTTATATAAAATTTAATTTTTTTATAATTTTATTAAAAGTAATATATATTAATATATTATTAAATAAAAGTAAGATTTTTTAATTATTTTATTTTATTTAATTATTAAATTTAAGAAAAATATTATTAAAAATATTAACTTATATTTATAACTTTTTGTTTTAATAATAATAAAAAGATTTTTATAATTAAGATTTTATATTAAATAAGATATTTTATATATAAATAAAGATAAGATTTATTTTTTTTAATTCTAATTATATTTATAATATAAAATATTAATATATTTAATTTTTTTGTATTTAGTTAATTTAAAGTAAATTAAGATTCAGAATAATTTTATTTTTTAAAAAAGTTTAGTTATTAGTATTTTAAATATCTTTAAGTTTATATAATTAAAGTAATTATTATAAGATAATTTGATTAATTTTTATTAATTTTATAAAAGAAATACTTATTAATTTATTCTGTTTTATAAATTAATAAAATTCATATTATTTTTTAAAATTAATAAGTTAATTATTAGTTTTATGAAAATTATTAATATATAAATAATTAATAAAAAATCTTGTTTTTATTTTAAAAATCTATTTATTAAAAATTTATTATATTATAAATATATTATTTACTTAAAGATCAAAAATAATTTCAAGTTATGATCACTTAGATTTATAGTTTTTTTATATCTTTTTTACTTAAAATAATAAGTTAATATTCTTTTTTTAAGAATTTTTGATATTATTAATTTTTTAATATTATATTAACTAATAAGTTTAATATAATTAAGATTTGAATTTCTTTTTTTTATTTTACAAATTTCACATTTTTGCCTAGTAAAAGACTAATTTATTTTCTTTTTATACAGACATTATTAATGTTAATAAAGATAATATAAAAAATATAATAAAAATAAAATTATAAATAAATAAAAAATTTATCTTATAAATTTAAAAATTAATATAATATTAAATAATATTAAATAATATATAAAATAATAAATAATCATAACAAATAATACAGTATCAGATAACACAATATAATGTTAGATATTATAAAAATATTATTTTATTTATTTGGCCAATTAAAATTTATTACACATGGTTTAATCACGTGATTGTTCGTTATATACATATAGTAATGGATCACTAAATGAGGTATACTATATTTGTTCGATATAATCAGCTCGGTTCTGAAAATTTGGTTCGTTATATTTAGATTTCGGTATTAACAGGTTCGCTATAACCAGAGTCGACTGTACAAACCATTTTCGTTGCGATATAGCACATATAGAGTTTGTTATAATTTTTAGACTTTTTGTTGGACATCAAATATACATGTAGTTGATCAACAAAACTTGCTCTACTAACAAATTTCGATAGAAAAGATTAAAATTGAAATGCATAATAATATTTCTTAAAATCTCAAGGTTCTAGAATCAAGCACACGATTATTTAATATATAATTCACGCTTGATATGAGAAAGGTATTGGATGCAACAAAAATTTTCTTATATCGATTTTGAAATACCTTTTCTTTATCAAGAATTTCTTATATCGAGAGTCACTATTAATACAAAACCATTCCAATTCAGCAATTATCACATTTATCTTTATATTTTACAATTTAACATTCGTTGCTCCTTTTTCAAAAACTCAGTTCGAAATTTAAATGTTCTTTGATTTAATTATAAGGTTTGGATATAAAGCAATCAAACTTGGAATTTGTTCGAAAGATTAAACTTTTTTTTAATACTTGTAAGACTTTGTGGGTGCTTTGGCATCCATTGTATACAAAGTTTTAATGCGTATCCCCGGTCCCGAACGGAGGAGCGAGTGACTTTTTGATTAAATTTTCCTGTAAAATAAAAATATTTGCATAGTAATCATATTTTGACTTGCGATTAAGAACTTTTGTGGTGACAAATTCTCGTTAAATGCACGATTTATGACTATCATACGCGTTGTAACCATTGATCATCTAAAAATATTACTTTAACGGAAACTAAACCCGCACCCACGATTCAGAAAAAGGCGCGTGAACACCTGTCAAAAATATCAGTTCATCAAAATCCCTTCCTCCTTTTTCAATAAACTATTGTTGCTTTTTTCAAATTTTCATATTTTATAATTAATACCTGGTGGTGTCCTCTCTATCCGGGGAATGGCAACAGTGCTAGACCTAAAAATGGGCGAACCAAGATTAAAAACAAGTTGGGTATGGGCTTATTTTGACGTGAAAACTTTGCCTGATGGGGAAACTGTGGCTTGCTGCAAGACTTGTGGGAAAACGTTTAAGCATGGTGGCAGCACGTCAAACTTAATAAATCACCTCGCGAAGACACATAAAGTGTTTCGTCCTGAGAATTATAATAATGGCAATGGAAACGGGAAACGTTCAAGCGGGGAACAACAACCACCAATACCACCGCCACAACAATCATATAGCAACCATAGTAATACGGCTAATTACGCGTTAGATCCATTATCTATAAATAATTTAACTCTACATCCGCTGGAATTTTTGTTTGGCACGTGGCGTGGACAAGGAAAAGGCAAATTCACGGGGATTAATGATTTTGTGTATGGTGAAGAAATTCAAATTAGCCCAGATGAAGCCGGTCGCGGTTGGCTGTACTATAGGTAATTGGAAATCTGATTAATGTCATATAGACTGGATTTTTGACAATTAGAGTACACTAATATTTTATATGAAAAACTCATTACAGACAAAGAACATGGAACCCTGCCCGAAATGACATGAATTTTCATAGTGAGTCTGGATATATTCGATGTCCCGGAATGGGGAGCAAAGTAGAATTGGTCTTGGCGCAGCCAACTGGTTTGTCAATCAATTTGAGACGCGTTCTTAATTTGGAAGCATTCGAGTTTTATATATTTGATTATGATTAATTCAGGAATAGCTTCAGTGGAAGAAGGACAAATTGAAGGAACCACCGTATCTTTAAGATCTACTAACATTGCTCGTTCCTCAACTGCAAAGGTAGGTTTGTTATTTTTTTTTTTGATATCGTCATTTAAGTTTCGAGAGTATCGATTTAATTAGCTATCATAAATTAATAGCCACCACACGTAACTGAATACACAAGGTAATTATTATGATAATATTCTAGTGATTTAATTATGGGTCTTATTGTTTTAATATTTTCATTTTGGCGCGCGTAGAGTTTTAAGTGTAAATACAGACACCAACCAATTAACATACACGTTCAGCATGTCCACCCAAGAGAAACCAATGGAAGATCATCTTTTCGCTACCTTAATAAAAGTTTCATAATATCCTGCACAGATTGAAGAAAAACAACCTCTTCCCCCAAGTTAAAACAATAAGGTCATATTTTAAGATACGAAAAATAATAAGCATATAAAATGTTAAGCAAAAATATTCATCTTTGAAGTACAACGGAAATTTTATAAGCATGTTCGGGTAGAATGACTATAAGATTTAAATGAATCTATAAATAAAATCTCATTTTATAAGGCTTTTTCATGCTTCCCCATTATACAATACGGATATAATAATTCTTTGAGCCTTTGGAATAATTTATTTTGATTTTACGCGAATCCCATATCTCGTGCTGCCTTGTAAACAAATCACAAACCTTGCGGTTTCCATATTATTAGTATTGGGTCTTGATTCCAATTTATCAATCTAATGCAGCTCGAAAAATATTAACTGAACGTATATTACAGTGGTGCTCAAGAGCAATAGATTACGAAGAAAATTCTAGTTCTTACAACATTGACAATATTGATCTAATGCCCATAGTTTCTATACTCATTTTAAAGACAACCCAATAAATATTGCCTTTTTTTCTTTCTTTATGAAATCTACTTATATACCAATTTTCAACTAAATCGGAGTATTGGTTATTGCTCTAATATTATTTTTTTTTACATACGTGATATTCGGAAGTTCATATCTCAATAGCCAATACTTCGATTGAGCTGAAATTGATATATACAGAAAACATTAATTAATAAGATTTTTCCGATATTATTGACCTTGGCAAAAAAAATTTTGAAAAATCCGCGTAGATCACTTGATTTCCTAAAATGGAAATATTTTATTAGGTTGTCATCTTTAAAATGAGTAGACTGTTGGAGGCGCTAGAATTTTTTTTCGTGACCCATTACTTTTGAGCGTCACTGTATGACAAAATTTTATTATAAACTCGTAGACTTGATCTAGATTCAATTGTTCATTACTTGCGGTTTATTGTAAACTGTGGTGAAAATCGGATTATGCTGAAAATTTTGGCCAGAATTTTGCAGATCTGTAGATCAATCTGACCAAATTATAATAAAATAGTGAAATTTGATGTTGTCTAATGTAATCAATCGCGCTGAAATAACGATAAAATGTATTTTTTAGTAAAAGAATTTGCACATCCGATAGGATGCGTCCAAATCGTTATTGTTATTGTGGACTAATCGGAAATTGAATACAATCTTTTTACTGTGAAATGGATAAAAAATATTGCAGATTTGTAATAAGAGCTAGATCCTAAGAATCAACTGGCTATTTATTGTTTTTGATCATTTGATGTAGATTCTTATTACGTAATGTTTGCTCGACGTGTCAATTTCTAAATAAATCTCCCGTCCATTGTTAATTAGATTTTAATTTAACTATCTCATATTAACAGGAACTTTTCAAGAGTAATTTGTGACGAATTCTATTGAAATCGCTCCTGTCACGAAACATCATATTATTACAGAAAACCCCGTGGAATCCTCAATTTTTACGTTAATACTTAGTTAAACGTGTGCCATCTGAATTCTGTTGAATCAACTACTTTGTAGCATTCTCTCACTGAACATGCAAGATAATCATCGACTGTTTTCTAATAGCTGGAAAACCCATTCGGTGATAATCTATTTCAGAGGATTCGTAGGGAAATTACGAACACAAGACAATTTATAGAGATCATGGCTGAGAGGATATGGAAATGAACTTTCCTTAGAATCTTTTATTTAGAATTGACAAATAAGATGAAGCATCATGAATTTGTTTGGCATCCTAGTTTACAAGAGCCTTGACGAAATTAATAAGGTCTCTATGAATTGAGATTCTTTGGTTGGCATGACTATCACTTATTATTCATCAAGATAGTAAGGACACAGATTAATTGGTGATAGATTCTTTTTTTTTTGATATTTTGATATTTCAATTTCGGAAAATGTTAAAATTCAAATCTTATTTTAAAGGATCGAGGGACTTCTAATTAACTTGATAATTCAGTATAATCGTAAAATAGATATCAAGTTCAAATATCAGTAAACTCGAGTATTACTTCCCTAGCGGTTCTTTCACACTCTTTTATCCTCCACTTGATCTTGTTCACAATTGTTGGTTTTTGATGGAATATCTCTAACAAATACATGAGCATGCGACACACCTTGTACACTCTGTAGATGTGGTAGATTAACAAAAAACAGCCATTCCTTATTCCGTGGAAACTTTGCACGTAGAAATCGATCAACTTCCTGCATTGATCCTGGAGTAAAGGCAAGCTTAGACCAGAGAATAAAATGCTTGATTGATGATTCTATGGCGTATGGGAAATCATTCTCAAGTAACGCGTAGTGAGTTGCTGGGATTTCGGCATAAAAGTATTGTGAGATTGGGCGTTTTTCATGTGCATCAGTATTGGCAGTTGACAATGAATTATTAACAGTAATAGAAAGGGATGCACTAGAAATTTGTGGGTTTTCAGGGAGATCAGGCCAATTTAAAATTTTTTTACGAACGTAATTTTCTATCGTGCCGTATTCTTCGATTTTTTCTTTTCTAAATCGTCGATATTCAGTTGTCACCTCCTTTTCCCGTATGAAAAGTTCCAGGCGGCTACAAAGAATGTTAAATGTTAAAAACAATTAAAGATCGAATTATCATTAAACAATCGAATAAGACTTTTACCCCTGTTCTAAAAAAAAATCATAATCGAGATTTCATGTCAGAAATTATAAAATTAATTAATGAATTTTGTGCCATAATATTTACCAATTATTTCACGAACTTGTTCCCAATTTAATAATGGAACTTTGTAATCTTCGTCTTTGTTAATAGGTGGAAAAGGAAAGGATGCTAGTAGGTCATTGGTCGTCTTTGACATTCTTTGGGCAATGGTATCTATCAAAGATCTAAAGAAGAGAATTATAAGAAGGTAAATATGCGAATCATTTATAAATATCTCGGCGGTACCCAGGGTTACTTAATAAAAATTAGTATATTTTTTTCGGATTTTCATTAGGCAGAAATTTGCTGCACAGACTATCCCTTTTAATTTGTACCCGGCACATGAGCACAAATGATCACATGCTCGGAAAATCTCGCCGCAACCCTGAGTCATCTGATCACGAACCAAAAAGACCATAAAAACATGAACAATTTTTATAATTGTGCAATGACAGAATCCTGATCTTTTGTTCGTTTTCTCTTAAGAGAAATGATACATTGGAAATGAAGAAAAAAACTTAGCCAATTATGACATATAATCCATAATTCTTTTCTCTTCAAGTTAAGACATATGGGATGCGTGATTTGAGTAATTGATTCTGTCAGAGGATATTTTGTTTTTGCGTGATTTTTTAGCAATGATGATTCAAAGTAAAAGGTTTGATTTTTCTCGTGTGATAATAATACACCGTTGTTAAAATGATATCAACTTTGTGACGTGCTCTTTTTTACCCTTCTTTTCTATGTCTGGCCGTGGCTCTCTTTGGGAGAAATGTTGCTTGGACGTTGGAAGAGAGGGCTGGAAATAGCACGCTGAGCTAAAAAAAAAAACGCAAAAACTTTTTGATTGCTGATTTTTTTACGTTTTATGTTTCTAATCTGGTTTAATACTTGGTCATTAATTGCCAGGTAAAGGAAACGAAAATCATTTTTATAATGCTCGGAGACCATAGAGTTTATTTCACTTGAATTTTATGCATTTTATTTACAGCAGGACAAAAATAAAATTTCTTTTCGACTATTTCATTGTCAATTCTCGCAAATTAATATACGTGTGTAATATAATAAATTGTAAGATCATAGTGACCCTTCTTTCATGTTTTAATAGTTTTAATATAAAAAATAGTCCTCTTCTTTCGAGATGATATAATAAAAAGTTTCTGGATAACCATTGATCACTCAAATAAAAAACATGCTACTAACAAACTCTTCGCAAATCAAACTAACTATACACTATGCGAATATACTCATCATCAAAAGTCCTTTCAACTATCATCGGTCTATTAATAATAATTACAATCATGATGTGGTAATCATTAATTTAATCAACTCAACTATCCCATATGTTTTCCTTCCATATATTTTTCTCGAGAGATCGCATAGACTGACTTAAATAATTGACGTTCCGACTCGCGCCCAAAGGATCATTTTCTTCCTCATTATCCGAATTTTCCACCCGCCGTTTTTCTGCCTCTCGTGATGATCCATTTATTGATATCGGTTTAGATTTTGTGATATTACTGCTATTCTTGTTGAGAATTTTAAAAGGGGACTGCTGCGACGGATTATTGTTTGATTTGAAGTGATTTGATCCTTTTATGCTATTTACACTATTCGACAGTGGTTTCTCATTTTGACGATGATTTCTTGTTATCGGTGTGGTGTAATCAGGTTGTTTATAATGATTTTGTGGTTGAAGGGGAACATTTGGCGGTAACCGAACACCAAGTACAAATGGATCCAATATAGGCAAAGCACTCGCTGAAGATTGTCCATGTGATGACGAAGATGTAGTAATCTGTTCGATAGCTTCCACATAACTTTCAAGATGTCGACCTGACTCATCTTTTACTTCTTTAACAAGGTCCACGCATCCCGGTCGGAAAGGTGGAACAACATCACTAAGCTGCCTTGGTTTCTTTGGCACATTATTCACGTTCATCGTGTTTTCATCGCTCATCTCATCATCATCTTCATTATCAAGAATCACCTCACGTACTTTAAGCCCATTATGCTTCTTTTTTGACAAAGTCTCCTTACGCTTTCCCTTTCGTGAGGACGTAGATGAAGACGATGACGGTGCAATAATAGTAGACGATGACGATGATGGTGGTACAATAGTAGATGAGGAAGACACAGGTTTCCCAGTGTTCCTCAAAATTCCATAATTTCCATCGATAACCGGAAAATTATAATCCCCATACCTTCCCAATTTTCTACTATGATCATACATGGCTTCAACCTCCACGTCAAGTTGGTCCGGAAAATCCAAATTGTAATCTTGATTTTCCGCATTATTAACATTACTAATGGTATTTCCTCCACTCAACAGAGCGGTTCTCTGATTCGGTTCCGTGACCCAATATTTGCTCGCACCGCCTGAGGCGTATCGAAGACCTGCCATGATTCGCGAAGTCCTACTAGCGCCGATATGTGCCATACCTTCGGCCGGCTCAAACGTTCGATAGTTGAATCGCGAGCCGCGCAGTGTTTCGAGGGTGTCCTCGATCACGTCTTTCATTCCGATGGCGTCTTTGAACGCATATTTCATTGGCATACGAGCGGATAGTACGTATGGGTTGTAGTAATCTTGGTAGGAGAATGCATACCTTTTTTTTTCGGTAATAATTTATGATCAATAGAAACATAGAGATGAATCAAAAAAACGAGTCTGTCTTTGTGTATTTTAATTACCAATGTGCTATTGCAGCAGCAACCATTTCCACACATATTAGAAAATCTTGAATAGCTACCGAAATGTATTCATCGCCTAAAAATAATATTTAAAGAATAAGTCAAAATATATATATAATATATTTTTTGGCAAAGCAATAAAAAAAGTATTTGCTTACCAGGTATTACGTTTAACCATGCCAACACAGAAATAGCGAATCCTTGCCAAAAAGAGAAAAAAATAACTGCTTTCACACACAAAAATTTCGGTACCGGTCTAATAAATTTAACAACAAAATCCATTCAAAAAAAAAGATTAGGAAACCACGCTCTATCTAAGATAAAAAAACGGACAGCACATTAAACTCACACTTACCGATACGGCCTCAAATCCTCCTTGGTGCACATATAAAACATTGCCAAACAATAGAGTGTCAACGTACAGCTAACATTGAAAATAAGTGACACCCAAAAGTATCCACTCTGCACCGCGATCAAACCATCGTGATACTTTTCAAACCACTTTAGTATCAGAGTGACGGCGGCGAGAATCGGTTTTATGTATACGTACTGGAGAATTCCACGTTTCAGGAACAGGAATGAGTACGGATCGCCAACGTCCATATCTTTTATGAAGATACTAACGGGCATCACGTGTCGCGTTGGCGGGCGACCGTGAAGTAGAATTAAAATTGATCGCTCACCACCCAGATAATTGATTAATAGGTTGAAGAAACAGTATATTACAAATGCCTAGTTGTTTTAGATTGATGATGTGGATATATCTTTATTTTAGTTTATGGAGTTTGATCAGTTTAAAATGAATTGAAATGTCAAAGTGATGTTACCTCATATATATCTCGAACTGCATCCAAATAGAAAGCAGCGTCGAGTGAGACTAGACTAGCCCAAGAAGTCAAAGCATAAATCGGTACCCTAATCAAAGTAAAAAATTTAAGGGAGTAACTTAATAACAAGAGAAAAAAATCAATTCCCGGGATAATTAAAAATTCCAAATATACACTTACATTCCTATAATACGTACAACAAATCGTTGTAGATGCTATCACCCACCGTAATTAATTAGATCGAACGGATAATATTATACTTTAAAATATTGGAATTGTTATTTGACGATTCATAAACCCACTCACCGGCTTCCTATAATTTTTCAAATGGGATAGTATCGAAACCATCGAAAGCACTGTAGCGGTCAATGCCAAAATTCCAGCGATGTGTACGGCACCCGGCCACAGCTGTGCCCCGCTTCCATCGTATGAGATAAACCGTGAATTTGGATCGTAGTATTCGTCAATATCATCTTTATTTATGTAGTAATCATCTTTTGTTATATTGTAGTAGTTGTTGTGATAAAGTGAGTTCAGAGTTGTTGACGCCACTACCATTATTACTATTGCTTACTTAGTAGTAGTATCAACAGTAGTAGCAATAAAAAATAGTAACGAATAGTTTGTTTTCAATCAAGGGTGGAACTAGTCAGTGATAACAATATAAGATGTTTGCTGTTTAGATTCCTTGAGGAGAGAGTAAATTTTTGCGATTTGAATGAAATGAGAAAGTATTCGTGATTTGAAAGAGAGAGAGTTAAGATTCACTGAAGAAACAACCACAATTTATCAATAGAAAATTTTTGAGTGTGTACAGAAACTCACATATACACAAATCGTAACTTTAAATAAAATAAATACTTTCACACGCACGCACGCACGCACACACGCAATAAAATCGACTGATTAAATAAGTAAATTTTTCTCACAATACACTATTTTTTATGAAAGAACATAAGAATAAAAATATTCGAAGTTTTTGATATGCTTCAAAGAAAGTGGATATGTAAGATAACAGAATCCTAAGCTGGTTTTCTTTCATACACACACGTAACATGTAATTGAGCATGTTGTATCATAAAAACTTCCATTGACTAGTTGACAAGATAATTCAATAAAATTACCCTTTTTATTATCTTATTGACGCTAGATCAAGACATTTTCCCTAAATTCTGACTCTTGATATCAGAATCGGGAGGAAAACCGGTTTTTACGTGTAGTTTAAAACTCCGGATTCTGCAAAAGTTTGAAAACTTTTAATTTATTTAGTATTACGTATCACCACGGGGTCAAACCACGAGACCATTCTTTAAAAATTTTTACAGGGGGAGTAACAAGAGTTTTTCTTTATGTTATCTTTTATGATGTATTAATGATTTCAAAGAACCGAAATAAAGAAAAAAATTACCTTTTTTCGAATGCTAATAAAGTTTACATTCTGTTTTCTGTTAAATTATATGCATCCCTCTTATTCACCGTCACAAAGAAAAAAAATCCAATCTTTGAAAGACGGGGGAAACAGAGGGAAAGATAAAAAAGTAAACGTTACTTACCACTAGCCTATGGTATTAATCCTTGAGAGCCACCTTACACAAAGGTGCTGGTATGGTTTATTACTATCATTGGAGTGGCACATTTTTATATTGTTTTACGGATGAGATATTATTTATTCTTTTTTTTTTTTTTTTTTTTGCTATTTCCCCAATCTTGTGAAAATAAAAATTTCTTCGTAATCTTTTATTGATTGATTGATTAACGCATACATATTTATTAATTTGTGCTACAAAAACTTGATAATTTTCTATTGAAAATTAACTGTCCACAAAAGCATCTTTCGTACATACCTGATTCAACTAACATATCTCGCATTTATCGTGCAAATGCTCACCACCGGTCCCACAACAACGATAATATCCAAAACCACACAGAGACAATTTTACAAAACAACATTTAAATCATGGCTCGCCTCTTCCCCATGTTTACTTCTCGATTTTCGTCCTTGGTCAATACATCTGCGTCGACGCATCACTCCATCAACTTGTATTCCGTATACAGAACTAGAACAGCATTGGTATGAGCTACCGCCGAAACAAATGCCATTCGCCGTATTAGAACCGACTGATGCGCAAGGAGTGACGAAGAAAATGTTGATTGATAATGGGTGGAATGTGCCTTGGATTTTTGTTATTCAAGAGGAAAAAGCGTTGATTAATAGTGACGTTAATGGTGGTGCTGCTGCTAATGAAAAAGATCGAGGTAAAGAAGATGAGGAAATATTTTGGAGTGTTGCTTATGAATTTGGTGTTCTCGAAGAAACAGATGTTGCAACAATTTCCAGTCTTAAATCTTTTTCTAGTCCGTTTATTAAACGATGGACATTATTCCAACCAAACCCATTTTTAAAAGAAAACATAAAAATGATAGAGCAAACACTTTTATCTGACCCTCCTTCTTCCTTTGTTACCCCTGCGTTTGATTCTTCCTGCTCTCCTTCGAATCCTATTCCATTGAGAACTTTACATTGCTTGGATGTTGGCTGTGGAAGTGGTCGAGACACTGTATGGCTTTGTTCTCGCAAAACGCTTGCACATCATTGGCACGTGACAGCGCTAGATAACTGGCCTTCTGCTCTTGCACGTACGAAAAAACTTGCAATTGGATTAGGCGTCATACAAAACATCGATATTGTGAATGCTAAAGTGATGCCCGATGGTACAATCAAGAAAATTAAAAATTCTAAACTAGGCGATGATACAAATAATCATGATGATAAAGAAAATAGTTATCAAAAATCTTACGACCTACTTTTAACTCTTCGTTTTCTATCCCGAGAATTCTTCCCCACAATCCCTTCGCTTATTAAGCCCGGCGGATTTTTGATGATCAGTACGTTTATTAATGACGGCATACATGAATACTCGCAACCAAAGAGTCCTGCGCATCGATTAAAACCAGGAGAATTGGCTACGGTTTTTTCAAGAGATTTTGAGATACTGGTGGATAGGATCGAAGTTATTTCAGATGGAAGACCGGTTAATTCGTTTTTAGCTAGGCGTAAAAAATCATAAGTTATGTGTGGTGCACAGGGCACTGACATATATTACTTAATACCTTGATAAGATATTTCAATCACGTGCATGATGATTAGAGATGAAATATTGAACTATTAATAAAATGCAAAACAATCCGACAAAGAAAAAAAGTGAAACCTATGCATAAACTCGAACTCAAACCCGATATTTTTCCGGAAATCAATATTGCGTGATTTGATTTTGTCCAATCAGTGAGATTTTCCATTGTCCAACCAAAACGTCGGGGAAAAATTTGGTGGAGTGCCGAAATCACGTGCTATATTTTACTACGATAAAATAGGTATTATCACGTGGTAATCTACCAATCCAATAGTAAAGAATTTAACAATCCGATTGCAAACGCAAAACAAGAATATTAGGATAACAATGTTCAGGGCAAAAATTTATAGTTCTATGTTTATTCTTTGGGACATAGATCGCACGATAGACTATTCCCTTATACTGGCAATAACATAAATTATTATTTTTGACATCGAAAATTACTTGGATATTTTTTTGTCCCTCCTAACTTCTATAACCATCAACCCGAAATCATTATCTTTTCTTCTCCCTTAATAAAACACTTCAACTCATCTATCACTTCAATTTAAAGATTACCAACTATCAATTTTCATCGTATCATTCTCGCTCATCATATTTAAATGCATCTTAAACGCGCGATCAAGCATATGCGGTTGATGCGCTGCTATCCTAGCCATGCATTTCTTTTCGGCTTGGTTCAAATAATCGTTCAAGATTGGCTGGTAGTCGGGATGCGCGCAATGTTTAATGATTGAACGTGCACGCTCGATTGGTGACAACCCTCGAACATCGGCTAGACCTTGTTCGGTGACAAAGACATCAAGGTCGTGTTCACTAATATTTTTGGAGAAAAAAGAGGATAGTGGATTAGAGAGAAAAATTTTGAGGGTGCAAAGGGCCAGAAATGAATAAATATTATTTTTACTTACGTATGATCTACGTGTGAGCACATTGGAACTATACATGATATTCCTATCGAACAGTAAAATGTTTTATAGTTATTATAGTTAACAAAAGTTCATGAGAATGATAATGATAACAAATAGTACCTGTGGGATCCTTCTTTGTCGGTCGCACTGAAGGTGTATGCATTATACTTAATTTCGCATTCCGTAAAAAGTCACCGGAACCACCAAGACCATTTAAAATTCTTGATCCATTTACATGTGTAGAATTTGCATGTCCGTATATATCGAACTTAACGAAATAAAGAAATGGAAAAAATATTTAATAAAAATTACATGGATGAACCTAATTAATGGTTGATTGATTTGAATTACGTAATTACCTCGATTGGAGTATTCATAGCAATTACGCCTAACCGTCGAATAATTTCTGGTGAATTACTAACGGTCTGGTTCCGTAACACCAATCGATCTTTCAACTCTTCCCACATTTCATAGAACCGTCGGAATCCGGTCGGCGAGAATGCGACACTAGTTGCCGATGCAAATTTTAGTTTGTGGTGTTCCCAGAAGTCGAGGAAAGTATCTATTTTTTAATGAAATATTGATTTAATTTTATTATGTAGAGCAAAAAAGAATAAGAAACAAATCGAGATATAAAGGAAGTGAAGAAATTGACATATTAACCTTGAATAACTTCAGTCCATACTTCTACATCCACAAACGGACCATCCGCCAGACCACCAATAATAGCGTTAGCGATATTTCCAACACCAGATTGTAATGGTAATAATTGTTTCGGCATACGACCCATTTTTATTTCGTGTTCAAAAAAGTCGAGGATGTGTCCAGCGATTGCCCTTGATGTTTCATCCTTTAGGGTGATAATAGTAACGTTCAGCATAAAGAATTTAAATAATTTTTAGTTGAAAAAGTTCATCGATTAAAAAAATTATCTCACTTTTGATTCACTTTCTGTCGTATTGTCATTATGCCTTGATTCAATGATAGCTACAACTTTGTCAGTGTCAAGTTGGATATATGGCTATTTAAAAAAAAATAATTAGGGCTTAATTCCAAAAAATTCAAAACTATGTTTAATAATCACATTCTATAAATATAATTACCACTCCAACACGGTCATCAACTCTCTGAATCAAATTCGGAAATTTGTATGGCGCAAACTTACTAAGAGTGATATCATGTAGACCCTCGAAATTTGGCAAAACCGTGTTCACTTCAATAATAATCTCACGTGCTGATTGCACAATTTCCGGTGTTGCGCCAACAGATGCACCAGGCACGATGTTGCCTTCTTCGGTAATTGCAGTGGCTTCGCATATTACTACGTCAAGATGTTCCATTGTGTCTCCCTGATTATTATTGTTGGTTAACGAATTAGTTTATTTATGAGGATCAGAAAAATGAATGATTAATTATTTACTTACTCTTTTCTCTAGTGTGTAGTATCCGGAAACCAAATCCTGAAGTTTATGAGTTTTTATGAATAAATCGTAAAAAAAAGATAATTAATTTTTTTCCAAATAGATGGTAATAAATCAAATTCATATTATTGTTAATCACACCAGTGGAAATTCCGAAAGATGTTTATCTGCAAACTTTATGTGATTCAAATTAATCTCTCGTTGAATGTCTTTTCCAACTTGATATGGATAACGGCGTGATATCATCCCATTCTAAAACAATAAAAAAGAAAATCAATAATTGATATTTAATTTAAGTAATTAATCAGATTTTTTTAAAACCATCAAATTGTAAAAAATAATTACTTACCCTTGCCCATCTATTGAAAATTTCAGATAGATAAAATAAAATAAAATAAAATAAACAAATAGATAAGTAAAAAAATTTCCGCGGAGACAAAAGGAGCTCATAAAAATTACCCGGCAATCAAAGCGTGTAGATCTGTACGACATTACACATTAAATACATATAACTTGCCTATTTTCTGTTTCCGAGCCAACACTAGCTCCGATAAATAGTTCAAATTTTAGTTGGCCTTGAAGATTATTTGTTTCGACATAATTCGCTAAAGCTACGGGTATTTCTTTTGGGTATCCAACACCTGTAAATCCTGACTATAAACAGATTTATTTATTAATCATTCATGTTTTACATATCGATATCGATATACATACTGTATATAGTTCAAACATACCCATCCCATTCGCATTCCATCTTTAAAATATCCACTTGAGATAAGATCCTCTGCGGTTATTAATTTTGAAAACAAACTGGGCCGGCGAATCCGATTTTTCAATGCATCTGAGAAAACTTTTCTGACTGTCGACATTTTGTTCGTTATTTTAAATCGATCAGTTGGATTAAAATAAAATATCTTTACAAAGACCAAGATGTAAAAGTTTTTTTTGTAATTAGTGATCTTTACCCATTGAATCTCAACAGTGTTCTTTTATAGATTTTATGAAACACACACACACGTCCTCATCATCATGCCATTTTTTTTTAAATGATAAATGTCATCATTAGCGCACGTTTCCCCGCTAGTCACATGCTCAAATAGGCATTTTATGTGATTATTGCAAAAAATTTATATTAATCAGGTAGAAAATTAATGTGACTAGCGTGATCGTGACAAATACAGATGTGACTATTGCGGGAGTTTACTGTATACACATGTTGAAATCGAACGACTTTTCATTTTGTACACATCTAAAATCGAATGATTTTTGGGAGAAATATAATCGTCATCAACATCACCTCAGCATATTTTTTTTTCGAGACAGTTATATAGCGATAGAAATTTAATTAATATTAGACTGATTTGAAGATAACGTCATATAGGAATCAACTTTCTTATATACGGTGACTTGCAAAAGAAAAACGAAAAATTTTACGAAAAAAAATCTGGTGCTTCTATACTTCTTTTTAATAACCTAGAGAAAAACTTAATAATGTTGCCATTCTAAAGGAATTAAATAGACTGCCTCGCGAATAATCATTGGGTCAGGGCTTAGAGAAAACTGCTTTCAAAAAATATTAGAAGTTGCTGGTTCAATACTATCCATTTTATTCAAAACTTTTCCACGAACAACCTCATAACTTTCCGTTTCTCAACTATTACATCAATCTCATAAAAAGTATTATTGATGGCGCAGTTGAGCGAGCACGTTGAAAAGTAATTCGGACTGATTTTTTAATTCAGAGATAAAAATAACTCATAATAATCCTATTTAATATTTTTCTCAGAATCGCCGAGATATGAAAAGAGTAAAGTTGTGCACCATTGATTGAAAGAAAGATTGCAAAGACTGAAGCCATCACTTTTACCAGAGTTGTTTACTTCATCCCTGCGGGTCAGAGTTCCACGAGGAGAAATCAACATGGAATCCAGATTACATAGACAGTCTAACACACGATAATCATCAAGCATTGCTATAGGGTGTGGTTGATGAGAGGATTTCTATAATGTTATAAACGATAATGAATTTTGACTATTAATCATCCTTACAAAGATCCACGTTATCAATCAGTTTCATGTATAGAGTTTATCCCCCTTAGAACCTTAAATCGCGTCTTCTCGATCAACACTAATAAATTGCAAGATCAAATTACATTAGAACGATAATTTTCCACGTGATCCCATATCATGTGGACAATTCTCTTCTAACTTGAATTTTTTCTTCCGACATATGGATAGGGCCATTTAAATCCTTTTTTTAGGAGAGAAATGAGAGAGATTCCCGAAAAAACTCTGAAACAAATAAACCTGCAACAAAACAAATATTGTTGCTAGACATAGCGGAAGTTATTAGTTTTTTTATCATCAGCTTTGCTATTTGATAGATGATCTCATGAATCTTTAATATATGATTTAGCTAATTAGTAGCGTCGGGAATTTTTTTGAATTACTTGCAAATTATAAAATCACTTTAACCTTTATGCATTGTCTTTCATCATGAGGCATTGGGGTGCGTCATATAATAATTAATCAAAACTATGTCAGGTATCATAGTAAAAAATTAATAGTACGACAAAATCGTTGAGTGTTTCGAAAAATTGTTCATTCGAATTAATGTCCTGTAACGAAAGGGAAATACGGTGTAAAAGATTTAGTTAGATGTTTTTAAATGTTATGTTAGGAAGAGCTTTGCTTTTGTTAACGATACATACTTCTAAGCTAAAAGTAAAATCGGCTTTTGTTAGAAAAAATTTAAAACCGTCACTTCAAAGAAAAAGTTTTATCTTATTTCATAATAAATTTTATCGTGAATTATTATACTAGTTTTAACTCAACAGTCTAAAATGCGTCTTTCGGTAACAAAAATAGACGAAATGCAAGTAACTGGTGAACAATTAAAAAATATTCGAAAAAAAAGGAGATTAACATACCAACAAGATTCTATTTCGCAAGTTTCTCAACCAGATATACAGCAAGAACAAGCCGCAGTTAATCTTTTTAAGGAAATTTTTTTATGTCGTTAAATTTTAATATCAAGCGGGTTAGCATTTGGATTTGATGAATTACCCCATTGTACTTTATTTAACGCGCATATAAAATCTGAATCAGAATTTTCCTGTCCGCACGATCCTAACGACGGATTATAGTAAGTTGTTTTTCCGCCGAATCCTCGTTTTTCAAATGTAGCATAATTTATTGATAATAAATTTGTACTGGAAAACAGTATTGTTATTACAAGTAGGATTATTGATTTTTTCTTTAAATTAACCATTTTCTTGGTATGTACATGCATAGATGTATATTAATGATACATAGAATATTTAGACACTTGAGCCAAAAGAAAATTTATTATTAATTACGTTAGCGTTATTTTTTTATACAAGTTATTATTATTATTATTATTATTATTATTACTATCGCTATAAAAATTAGCGATTTGACTTTTTTATAGAGATCAATAATTTAAGCAAATGCAGTTTAATTAAAGCAATTGCTATTTTCTGACATGCGTCCATAGGCAAGCGGACTGGAAAAACAAAAGATTCAACCACGTCACTAAAATAATTTATTTACATGTGCTAAAATACGCCACGAGAATAGATCGTTAATGTTAAAATCTGTTGCCACTAAAATTAGTGAAAAGTCAAACTTTCTGTGTAAGCATTTGTTTTGTTATTCACATACGTGCTTAGCGCATGGCATTCTAATTTATTCTATTCTGGTTTTCTTATATGACAAAATTCCATTCTCTCTTTTTTTTGGGTGTTTTTACTTGTTAGGGTGATCAAGTTATTTGCATTCTCTTATTGCACAAGAAAGTTAAGCAATTTTAATTCTAGTTCTTTAAGCGTAAAAATATTAATAATTTTTCATCGTGAATTTGTTATATATACTCTATTAACACGTTCCACAATGTGGGCTCATGTTGAGAGAAATACGACCACAACAACTGCCCAATGCCTATGTTGAAACTTGTGTATTTTCGTTAATTTCGTGAAACAGAGTATTCATGTATCACGTAAATTAAATTCTCAAACCGTAATATAAAACTAAATTTATTGTAAACTAGCAAGTCATCAATAACAGGAAACATATTTTTCGGAATAAGATGATTCAACACTTATAATTAGTCCAAGTCTATTACTATTTACCATATCCAAAGATAAATTCGATTGTCCAGCGTTTCTACTGGCGCACCAGGCCCTTTTGAAGGACCGGAAAATTAACAAATCTGGCTTAATCTCAGCGGATCGTAGCACTAAGGCTACTCTACCGCTTACAATATTTATCCGCTTCTACCTTCTTCTCGAGTTCTATGCCATTTTAATAACGAAATCGAGAATATATTATATTCGAATTTCTCGTTTTCAAGTATCAAATAAAAATATCTCGACGTCCAAAATCCCGAACTACCAAAAACCCGAATGCCCAGAGATTTCCAAACCTAAATACATTCGTTAATCAAATTTTCATATCACACAATTTGTAAATAAGCAGTTCTACTTTATTACTCATTACACTGTTACCCCCACCAACCAGTCAGATTCAAACACACAGCTTAACACGTTTTCACTAAAATTTAAAATACTTTTCATATTTTTTTTTATTTTTTTATTAAAACAACTTTAAATATTACAAATAGTATTACTATACAATTACAGTGTTCTAGCTAGATTTTTATATAACCCTCCTATGGTGATTGCATAATGTTTTATTTAATCTATCTAATGCAAGTCAAATTTAAAAATTTTATGTGTATAAAAAAATGCACAATAGATTCTAGTGCAATAAATGTTTGTTTTTAAGCATTTAATGCTTGTTTTTAAATAATGTCCATTAACTTAAGAATGTTCAAAATGTCCTTTGATTTTGTTAACATGCATATTTGCATGGCTTGTATGATGAATGCGATCTGTTTGATTTTGTTGACTTGCATGTTTGCATGGCTTGTATGATGAATGCGATCTGTTTGATTTTGTTGACTTGCATGTTTGCATGGTGTGTACGATATATGTGATTTTTTGATTTTGTTGCCTTGATGTTTGCATGGTATGTATGATGTGTGTGATTTTTTGATTTGGTTGACTTGCATGTTTGCATTGTATGTATGATGTATGTGATCCTTTGAGTTTGTTGATTTGCAATCACCATAGCATCTCATCCATTCCGATTCTCTAACCATCCTTCTCCCACCTAACCGTCTTTCCACTCCTTTCCGTCCAATCCTCCAATCATCCTTCTCCCCACCTAACCGTCTGGTTAGAAACACCCAAGCCCTACCAAGTGACAATTTCTTGTC
>CAJVPS010000671.1:0-21039 GCA_910591765.1 Ambispora leptoticha | reverse complement strand
TTTATTAATGTAAAAAATTGATTTTAAAATTCAGCTCTCATTTATATTTTGCTATAATAATTAAAACATATTAAAAAAACTCATAGGATCTAGATTTATATTATTTTATCTATACTGAAAATTTCAAGACAATTAATCTTCAATTTAAAAAGTTATAGGGGGTAGGATACTTTTGACCACTACTGTAAGAGGTTTCTGGTAAAGAAGTTAAGAGGTTGTTGACGCTGATTACGATATTGACACAGGCTGTCTGAAAAGGAATTCGAAAAACGAAGTATTAATAAACTCAATACGATACACGGGCCACCCAGCTCTGGAAAATCGTTCTTCCTTGATGCCATTGCAGAATTATGCCTAGCCTCTCGCTCTGGTGATTGTGACAAAAAGGAATGGGCCGACAACATCCTCCGTATTACTTTACCCAGTGATGTTTCGGCTGAGCTTAATATTCATATTACACCGGAAGAACGAAACCAATTTCTAGATGAGCTTTTGAATCGTACTGTAGTTGTTCCTATTACCTACATTTCACGAACTTCTAAGACGTCATTTGATGACAAAAATCCTGAGGCTGGTGTTGCATTTCTAATGCTTTTTTCGTGAGTATTTGCTTATAATTTATAGTTCCTTTCGGTTTCTCGAACCTTCATTAATTCTTGTATTTGAAGTTTTTTTTTGAACATGAATACATAGGGAGTGAATGGGTCAAAACTACGATGTCAATTATTTAACTTTGAGAATTGCCTCTGAGTGCATCTTGAGTTATCAACCAAATATCAATTTAGATGGAAGTCAAAAGCCATGTCGCATTTTCTTGTTATTGGATGAACTTATAAAGTGCTGTTATAAAGATGGCCAATTTGAACCTCAGATTAATACAAGTCTCACAGCAATTGACGGTAATTCCAACACGATGGCCTCATTTTCATCCATCGTTACCACATTGGAGTTCGAATGTCTGCCATAAAATCTGGGCGATCGATTAATTGGATCCCGCTGAAACCAATTAATGGATTAATACTCTTCCCGTAAGAAAAATATCTAAATAAAGCGTTTCAAATGTTGGTGAACGACTGCAATGGTCATCCCCTCACACTTCAAATCTTGGCAGAAGAGATCACACAGCACAAGTGGGGACCTTCTGAGTGTTACCATCGGATGTTGAATGATCTATTAGCAGATATTGAACGGGTATCACGAATGGGATTGACACCGACACTGTATCAAATTATCCCAGCTATCCTTAATCAGAGGGTCGGTCCGGAGAAATATGGCTATAAGCTTCAGAAAACGTACACTGATTTGATAACAGAAGGATCGTATATGAACTCGCTCACATATGGAGACACATTCATTCCTAACATCTCTCCGATAGCCTTGTTTCGATTCGCACGCACGAGTAAGAACTGTGAGGGAAATGATGGTTTGATTGCTCTTATTTTGTCAGATATGCTGGATTTGAACAAAATTGCTATTTCGAATCATTTGAAAAGGTTCACGCTGGTTGGGAAGCTCTAAAGCGTACTATCCTGGCAATCCTTGTTGAAGACGGATATTATAAATATAATTCTTTTTCGCTCAGCAGTTTTTATAACACGAGCATTCAATATAACGCTAATGAATTCAATCCTGAAGCGTTCCATTTCATGCCTCGAAAATGCAAGGTGGTTAATCTTGGACATCACTGGCCCGGAAATTTTGATATTCAAGATAATACATTCACTCCCGACCTCGAATTCGTGTATCTACCAGCAAATAATAATCGTGGATTTGATGTTGGTGTGGTTGTGCAACAAACACCAGCAGCTTCCAAGGTTGTTACAGCTATAGAACTTCGATTTTCCGACCCGAAATCAAAAACTAGTTGCGGTCTTAGTGAAATTAAGCAAAAATGGGAAATGACTTTAGCAGAATTTCGTGCTCATTTTTCTGGTATGATTAACAGCTTTTTGAGTTAAATTGACAAATTGACATCATATTATATATTCTTTTTTTTCCTTAGGTGGAACTAAAAAAAATAGCGGCATCGGTCGATTAAATTTAGATGAGACAAAGTTATGTCTAGTTTTTGCTTGCTATCGTAACCTCAATAATAATATTTCGTCAGAAAAACTACCAGCAAGAGTAATAGTTGTTGATAAAGATGGATTGAAAAAGCTATATGGATGTACTCTCAGCAACAGGCCTCAATTTCTTCTTGGTATTTAATTCTTTAAAAACCTCAGATGGGTCTCAAATACGTAGCACATGCATATGCAAAATTAAGTAATCCTTATTGAATTTTTTGTATACACACATCATAAAGAGTTAATGTTCAAAGGCATTGATAAGTTAAATACAAAATTCGATTTAGTTGAATCAAATAATCCTTGTCATAAATTGTCTTCTTGTTCGCAGGCTTTGTTACAAAGAAGAAATCATAAGAACGACACCTTACCCAATTTCGTAGATAAAAAATCAAAACACATTATTTAACGATGTATATAATACTGTTATCCCTTTACTTGTTGCTCTTCTTTTCAAAGCTAATTCAAAAGCAAGCGACGAGAAGGAATAATAAAAATAGATTTATTCTCAGTTTCTTTGATGTTTTATGGTATCAACTATGGAACTTTCGCATACCATATTTTAACAAGGGAAAATGGTATTCTGAACTTATTCTAATAATTTTACCGGACGTTCTTTTTACATCTTCCCATTTTAATTTTTGAGTTTACCTAAATCTTCAATTCAATATCTTTGGTTCATATGTGTTTCGCAAATTCTGCATTTGCAGAAAACTGGACATTAGAATATTTAACCACAAAAATATGATATGCAACAAACGTCAGTTTTTATGTATCAAACAAAGCAAATGAAGATAAAATTATTAAATATATATGATAGTTATTTTAACATTGGAATAAAGAATGTGGAAAAATTTTTTCATGACTATTGGTCTGACGGAGAAAATATGAAAGCAAAAATTTACCGAGAAAGGTCATATAATGATAATAAATGAAACGTTAAGATCATTTATTTCCACATGAAAAATTTATTAGTATGAGAAATTTTGCAAGATCAGAATGTTGCCATATATGGTTATCTTTATGATAAAAATGGGGTTCTTTTGGTGGATAATGAGTTTAATGACATAAAAATATCCAATGACACTCAATTTTATAACCAAAAAAGAACGTAATTTAGTTCTTTCTTGCAAATAACATCTCTTTCACTAATCCTACGCATAATTTCCAATAAAGGTTTTGATGAACTCGATAACAAATCATTTATCATGATTCAAATTCAATAATAATAAATTTTACCAAATAAATCTTATAATTTAAGTTGTTCTGTTCATTTTGTATTATAGAACTTAAAAAGCTTTAAAAGTTTATGTTTATGTACCATATAGTATGTCAATATTACACAATCGATATTTCAGTCAAGTGTACGCAAATAATAAAGAAAACATGCTAATTTTTTGTTAACATCGAAAAAATGAACCTATAACATTCATTCCCTTTAAAAGAAAACAAACAAAACCTAGAAAAGAGATGCGTCTTAAAATAGCTATTTTTTATTGATAACTTTTTGAGTCTTGAAAGTGTCGTCAACACTGATACTGGTATTTGTGTTGGGTGATTCTGTGAAAAATCATTTTATTCCTATGATTTATATTCATGATTTGCTAAAAATAATCACTCGAACAAAGATAACAAAGCATGTCAAAACGTTAATATTAATGACAAAAAGACTCAAAGAAAGCATTAAAAAAGCTGCGAATCTATGACGTCAACTAGAACGAATCACAAATGAATTTTTGGTTGCATTAATGAAATTTATTATGAATATTTGTTAATTATGTACGCATTTCTTATATTAAAAATAAAATAAAAACATTTGAGCTCGAACCAATAAATTTTAGCATGCTCTATTATCATACATCAACGGTCGAGGACAAGACGCAACAAAAAATTATTTTCTCCAAGATTTATTTTCTTATGTAAGTAGATATTTCAAATTTTTGAGAACAACATTGATGGCATGCATTACCAACTCTTAATGTGTGATCCTAGACTCGTGATTCAAAACTGTGGTAATTTTCTTTAATTTCGTTTGAAGCAAACAATATCTGCAGTTATTTTAGTCGTCCAATCCATGTTTCATTCATACCCAAATGAAATGAGTAATTTATTTACGCTTTGGTCCCAAGCACGGGGACTTAATAGGTAACTACAATGAATTTTTAGGTTCCCATTTGAAGAAATATTTCCTTAAGTACGATTCATATGACTTTTTGACGTCACATACGAATCAATATTTGAATAAGGATAGTTTTATTTTTTTCGTTCGTAGATAACGATAAATACATGCATTTACTTACGTAAATATATAAAAAATAACAATACATATACACACACACACACACACACACACATGTATTTATATATAAATAATATAAATAATATTATTAACGTCAAGTATTTTAATAAAGCTACATATATATATGTATATACATACATATATATATATATATATATGTAGCTTTATTAAATATGAGTTTCCAGAAATGCAAACCCCTATAAAATGTAAATCATTAAGATACGAGCAAAAGTAATGTCAAATGTACCGTATAATAAATAAAATTGTTATAATTGAATATACGAGTGGGGGGAGGGGTTCTGTCACAAAGAAATCACATATGCACAAAAAGACTCATTAGCGTCAGAAATCTATATTCACCCTTTGAATAATCTTTTCTAGATCTGTCAAAAGTTTATACCTGCATCAACCGTCGGTGAAGTTGACGAGTTTGGGTTAACTAAAGCAACAGCACCGATATGATGTGGTTGTTGTCATTGTAAAAATGGGTTGAACTAGTCTCTAGATCACGATTGCACAAACTTTTGACATGATGATTATTAATTATTCCCATTTATATAAATCTTCTAGTTAAATCGGGAATAATTGTTACTTTCTATTTTTATTCTAGGTGTGAAAGGATGAGTGATATAAAAGCATTTGACCAGGGTCAAAGAATATCGCACTGACAATCAACCCAAGTTCAAGAAATTTTCAAAGATCATTGCATTCACGTCAAGTCACGTGAAAATATGTATAATTTTCTACTAAGTGGACACTAAATTAAAATATTGATTTTAATATATATGTCATGAGTTGGAACAGAATATATGTGTGTTGATTCCGAAATGGATATTAATAAATTCAATGTAACTTTACCAACCAATATTGGTTAAATATATTATATACTGCAAAAATGTAACTTTATCAACATTGGTTAAATATATTGTATACCTGACAAATGCAACTTTACCAATATTGGTTAAATATATTATATACTGACAAAAATGATAATAATAAAAAATTTAGGTATTTTAGTCTTACTAGAAAGAATATATTATGTTTCTAAATAAAATTAAAATCCTTAATAATAGCTACATACATACTAATATTGATAATTAATGTTTGAAAGTTATTCTAAATCAACACAAATTCCAACTCATGACATATACATTAAAAATAAGTTCTGCAGATTTTTTTTTTACTGAATTGAATTATCGCATCTATAGAGACTATGGTTTTAAGATACGTGAGACGAACTGTTATACTTTTCAAGTCAAGAAGTAGATAAAAATATACCCATTATGTTGTTCATCAATCATTAGATGTATATATATAATATCTTGACCATATGACCGAATTTTGTGAACATTCAATATGAATAGAGCTGATAAACCCCTTTAAATTACCCAGCGGTTGACTTGTTTTCCTGAAATAAGAACATTTTTAAAAATAAATTTGCTTCATCCAATAGTAATAGGTAGTATGTTTAAATACACCAAATAGTCATTCACCTGTAAACACAATTTCGTTCATAACCCCAAATCTATAAATATCTGCGACATCAGTATATGGCTTTCTATTTGGAATCTTATAAGGAAATACGCCACCAATTTCTTGGTTGGATTTTTTATATGTATGGGAATGCTTAGTCCAAAATATTTGATTAATAATCGATATTGCAAAGATCGTCATCTTAAACATCAAGCACATGTATTCATTTTTTCAATAACGGTAATAAATTTAACCATATGTATCAAAGCAATCCGAGTATTTTTGAAGATTTTGATCGCATTAGAAAACAAATGCAACTTTCACCGTAGTTTTTACCTCGTTTATAAATTCCGGAATAAATTTGCTTTAATCGTGTGATGATTTTAATACAACTTGGTCTTCATCAAATCATTTTAAATTTATTTCCATCATGATCCCACCTAATAGATTGGTCTATCCAACAAGCCAAGTTGCTTTATAAATTGTCCCAAAAACCTTCTTCCCAAGATATTCAATAGCATCGGGAAATTTTTCAAAAGAAATCCATTCGAATAACCCATTATTTTTATCGCATTCTCTTATTGGATTGTGATTGTCGATAACTTTATTTTCGCTAGTCCATTTATCGCTACAAATTAATTCGAATTTATTTGACACTGGTAAATTTCACTACGATCATGACCCTAAACATTTCATCATTTTTTTAACAATAGCCATGCATTACCATAATCATGACTACTATATCAGATTTCGACATTAGTCAAGTGATATATAATCATGTGTATGATGATTATATAACTATATAACTACTGCAAGTTTCACATAAAAATTCGTTTGTGTGAATAGAGTTTTTTATTTTTTATTTTTTGATAATAAGAGAATGCACAATGAACCTCAATGCTCGATGTAACGGAGATTAATTAGTATCTTGATACGACAGATTGAGTTCCAAAGCAGTTTGTATAAAACTCTATTCGATATACCAGTATAACAGACCTTTGACATTTTTCTCAAAAGTGTCTAAACTCCATCCGTTATATCGAGATTTACTGAGTACATGCATATAACTGTACTTTCTTTATATAGTCAACACTGAATTGCCTACCGAATATATACATCAAAGAACTTGTTAAGCGTTCTTCTAGAAGAATAGCACATAAATTCTGCCACTTAAAAAAAACCTTAATGAATAAGACACAAAAATTGGAGACCGACAATAATCTTCTCGATAAGGAATAACAGTAAGAAATATTCCATTCACAAGGTATGCAAGCAATTTTGATTGCTGGCATTTTGTTCCGAAAGAAATCTTAATCATGCGATTGGTTGCTGCCCAGAAATTATTAATCTGAAGACAAATTAGGGCCAATGAAATTACTTTCATGGTAATTGAAATGAACCTGTTTAGAAATATTGGCTCTAACACTCTTGATGTTTTATTTTGCTATATCATTGTAATTCGTATAGACAAATCAATGACTTGAGTTGGCGTAGCATATAATGACAGAATGAATTATCCTTTGATCATTCAGAAAGATTCTCATGCATAAACATGAAACATTTTGCCATGCAATATTCGAGCAGTCTATATCACACACACAGCTTATAGTGTTTATAGCCTGAAACGGTATCTGACAATTGAGATGGAATATGTATATAATGTGTGTATGTATATATGTATATTTTTATATATATCGGATAGATTAATATGGATATGTATATATCTATATATCTATATATATATATATTATATATTATATAATATATCTATATTAAATATGTATACACGAGTTGTCAATTTTTCTCCATTTTATCATATTATAATGCATTGTAGAGTTAAAAAGAGATGTCAAAAAGTTATACAAACACTTCTTCAAATCACATCACACCATGAAAATCTCCAATGCAAGCAAAACTCGATGATAGCATTCATCGTCATCAAGCGTCACTTAAAACTGCTGCCTTTTTTTCCATTGTTCTTGCACCTAAACCGGTTTTCTTGTTGATCTGTTTTTTATGCAAAGAGAGACAATAGCCAAACAATGTCGGCGTGCTTCGACCAATTAAAGTTTAGTGGGAACGTGAAAATGGAGTTTCATATTAAAAAAACGCGCGACAAAATCGAAATCTGGAAAAATCAATTAATCCCAAAAAAAAAGCTCACCTGATATTACTTAAGCAGATTCTTACTTAAGAGGCGGACGCGTTTGTTTTTTATTTATTATTCATACTTTATGTGGTTAAATACCTCGCTATAACTTTACCAATTTTGGTCATCTATTGTAAACTCATAATCGGCGGATATATACACTACAAGCATAAAAAAAGGTAGGAGCACTAAAGTTAGCTAACAAAAATTCCAAGATAGGGATACATGCAGTGACTAAAATATAGTCAGGGTAAGAAAACGGCAAACTTCATCCTCCTACGTTTCGTCCCTCCTCGAAGAGCCAAAAAAGAGGGAAAGTGAAACGAATGAAAAATTCCACTATTATAACACAAATTTAGACATAATTTTGGCCAGTGCTATCCGAATCAGCCATATACAGCATTTTCACTTTTTAATTAGCTGGCACATGTGTTCTCTCGAATACATGTTACTCGGAATTGAAATGTCGAGAAATATTAAAATGGAAATTTCCCAAAGAAATCTTTTGATGTATTATTGATTGAAATGGTGATAATTAATATGGAAATTTCCAAACTTGGTAATAGGTGTACTGGATTGGTTAGTGACTATGTATGCATACTAATTGTTTTTTAAGCAAGTTGTAATAATTATACTGCACTGAGCACATGTTGTGTGCTGATTTAATATATGTACGGCTAAATTTAATAGAAATTATTAAAAATTTTTGGTCTTATATTAGGTTGATAGCAGGTCGAGTTACTAGTTTCTGGACTTTTCAAAGATAATTCTCGATTAATCTCACACGTAAGCAAGTACCACGGTAAAATATTGAAACAGCGCCGCCATTAGTTGAGCGTGTTGAAAGATAATTAAAGTTTGCATGTCTACCAGAAAATGATTGATAAAATTGATCACGCATGTCTTTCGTATTTCGTTTCGCACGATATCTTGTATTGTTGTCTCCATTATTGTGACTTCGTTTGTGACCTCGTTTGTGACCGTTACATTGAAGGCTACACTAATAAACGTTCATACTAAAATTTTCTAGACATGAGCTGATGATGAGTTCTTTGAATACAGGCAACCGATTCTCAAGAACTCAAACTTGATTACGTATCTTTTGGGCATTTACTAAGATACACAATAAATACACGTACCGTATAACACTGCATAGAGGATCCGGGATCTTTACAAAATACTTGTTTTGAAATTGAATACGCAGTATCACATTCACAGTTTCAGAGCTTCATTCAATGGTGGAAAGGGGGGAGATACTTTATGAGGAATCTTGTATATCGATGCTCAACCTTAATAATGCAGAGAAAAAAAACAAAAGAAATCGATGTTATAATAAAACAAGCGAACATGAAGCAACCATACTTGTTATTGCAACAATTTTAGTAAATAGGAAGGTGGTAAAGAACTTATAAGGATAGAATCAAGACCTAGTAAATTCACCATTCTCATGTGCTTCCCTCGCATTGTTTTCAGAAATTGCTAGAATTAGGATAATTTTCCGGGTTATTGGACAGTTTTCACTTGCTAGGATATAGATATTTTTTTGCATCTTGAAGAATTGAATTATTTTGTTAATTGAGCAATTTTAAAAATCAATCGTCTATCGAATTTATTATTTTAATTCCGTGATTTTTAATTATTTGATAAATTATGAAAAATAAATTAAATTATGACGAATAAATTAAAATTATGACGAATAATTTAATTTATCAATTTACTGACATATTAATTATGACAAATCATCTTGATGTTATTCCGATTTTATACGGCTATTGAGAGAAAGAAACCGGATATTCTATTAATTTTAATGTTAAAGCTTTATCTCCAAAGTTATACTATACATAGCAGAAAAAGGCGGGAATCAACTCAATGATAATTGACATAGGGTAAAAAAATGCAGGTATGCATGCATACAAATGCACGCCCATACTTAATGTTTTTTTAACCTTGTTGGATAATTTTGTACTTATTGATAGTTGGCGCGGAATGGGGCGGCTTGTGAAGTTGTGTTTCTGTGACCGATTTATTCTGTTTGGTGGTTGTGGTTAACTAAGAATATACAAGAAGTGATCGTTATTATCAAATTTTAGGATTTTATTTTATTCACATTAATTCCGAATAGGGAAGTAAGTTTTTCATAGTCAGTATCTCATAGTCAGTATCATATCACTTTCATGCATTATTATTCCCAATCATTTATTTGTTTTAAAAAGTTAAACAGAGCAAGCCCTACAACTAAATGTTACTAACAAGAAAAACTTAGAACAATAGTAAAACAACAAGCTGATAAACTAAATCACGGGTAATTCTTTACACATGCACCCCCAAGTTTCATAGCCAAAAAAGGCCATTGTATTGGAGATATAATGATCGTTATAACAATGGTTAACCTAAAATTCACATGATATATGATAGATAATCATTATGGTGAACCTCATCTAACTATTAATAATTTTTTTAGGTCCCGAATATAGCAAAAAGATAAAAATACGCGAATTTTCATTTAACTATTGGTAACCTAGGTACTGAAATGCAACCTCCCTATTAATGCAAGCCAGTGTTTGGTTCCGAGGGCTTGCATTTTAGGGAGATTCACCATATAAAGATATAAAGACATTTTTTCTCAGAATTGAATGTTAGGCAACAATGAATAAATAAATTTGGGAGTAACAATCTTGGTTGCATATTCGGCATAGCGGACTTTTTAAAAAAATTTCAGTGAAATCCGGGCAAACCGAATGCAAGTTAATATTCTTGTTTCTGCATGATCGCCACTTTCATGCCTGCTAATAATAATGCAGTCGCAAATACTGCGTCAAAGTTTCGAATTTTCGTACAAATCAAAACGAGTTCAGCATTAACATATTTTCAAGCACCGGTATGTAATCCGACGGGGATAAGACCGAAGTTAAGTGGGACCGAGATTATTTAAGCTTTAGTTGATAGTGGGCTGAAGTTATTTGAGTTCTTAATAAAAAAAAGTTTAGGGTCCCATCTTTATATGGGACCCGATAAACATGAGATTTTTCAAAGGTGTCCGTACCAAAATGCCTCCTAGTCTTAAGCTTTTACGATATAACAGACCTAATTGGCATAACTAACATTACAGAGATAAACACGGAAAACCTGTGAAAATTTTGCAGGTTTCTAAAATCGCCATTGGTTCAAACGGTGGCAAATAAACGAACATTATATTATCTTCCTCAAAAGAATTAGTACGCGCGTTATACGTGTCTATCGACGACGACGTCGATCACGTTTGACTGGAGAATTATCTCGAACTCCAGATTTTCACATTATTGATTACATCACGCATTCTTTTTTCCCCCGTGGGGTTATTAGAAATTTTCCCCGGATTATTTACAGTGTCTATCTATTCAAACACAAGCATTCTTGTTCAACCTCATGTTGCGTATGCACACATTCTTCTTACACAAACACAGACTTTGCATACATTCACATAACTTTTGTCCCATAGTTTTTGTTGTTTTCCCGTCATCGGTCGATTTATCAATCCATTAGCCCAAAAAAGAAGAAAAGAAGTAAAAGTCATAGTTACATCAAAAAACAAAAACAAAGAAAAACCCCGTAGGTTTCAGAGAACAATGGAGTTGCATGCTAATTCTCGAGAATTTGTGATTTAACATTGAAATCGTATTTTCTATTCCTTCTTTGACACATTGATGAAATAAAAAGAGATGAGAGATAATGATAGGTTTTTAAACGATGGCATTGTAATATGTAAAGTTATCGTATGCTTGTGCATTGTAATATGGTGCAATCAAGTCATGCTCGAATGTAAATGTGAATATAAATGGAATAAAGGTTCCCTGGAAGCAGTGAAAGGTGCATGAAAATGTCAATGATAATAGAAGGTGTTTATTCATCATCTTGAAACGAGAGGCAGGGAACATCCATTAACATGAATTTATCTGCTTCATTCATCACTGCATTATTTCGAATATGATGATGCAAAAAGGCAAAGAAAGCATCGATATTTTTCCGAATAATCACTTTTCTCGATCTTTCTTTATTCACTAACCCGAAACGGTATGCTGTTTCATTCGGGCACTTACCACCGACTGATTTCACTATCACATTTCAGCCAAATGCATATCGTATCAAGGTTACGAGAAAAAAAAGTCTCACGCAATGACACATTCATGTTATAAAGCAAAAAAGAAATCATATGTTAAAATTGAACCGCCATTTCAGTAAAAAAGAGAAAAATAATGATGGTCTCGTATTAAGGGAAACAGGTTTCATTCGAGTATTTCATTGAGCGAAGCAGCTGTTACTGATGAAGGTGGACCATTGTTCTCGGTGTGCATTGCATCTTTATTTTCATCAACATATTTATCGTCGTCAACACACATATCGATGTTTATCATACAATAAAAGAAATATACTGTGAATGCGTAATGCACCATCATTAATGTCAATTTATATCGAAAACAGCAATGCAATGTAATGTAGAATGTAAATAGGGATCGGACTAATAGACGATAATGAGCTACCAAACCAAGTATCAATCGGTCGTATTATGTCGTTGTACATGTGTATGCTTGTAATTGTAGATGGTGTTTGTGCGAGTATTTAACTTTTTTTTTCTTTCTTTTTTTTTTTTCTTTCTCTCTCTCTCGGTTCACCAAAACAACTTGCAGGTATATATGCACAAGAACAATAACCTCAAGAACAATGGGGGGTGTATGATGGTGAGTCGATGCGGAATGAACAAAATTTTATTAAATGCCTTTTTGGCACTCTCATTGAAAATGTGGTGCGACTGCGAAATAGAGATTTTTTTTTGTTTGTTGACTCATAATGTTATGTAATTACATGTATTTGTTATTCGCGTGACTCTCTAAGAGAGAATGACGTAAGTACTGAACAAAACAACGTTAAAGGTCGACTAATCACAAGCGTATAGTTCTTTAATGTATAATTCTGGCGCGTAAATATTTATCTCGTTAAGCTCATGATTTCGTTGATCTGTACGATAACATAATAGGGGAACAACCGAACACTAATTATCAAGTAAAAAGTTACATGTATTATGCTAAAATGAGAACCGTGAATTTTCTCGTATTCACACATGAAGTAAGCTCAGATTCCGTGAGCTGCCTCTGATGGTTAAAGACAATTGAAAAACTTCTCTGACTTAATTGGCTAACAAATGACTGAGAATTAGGCAAGACTCGTCGTTTTACTTGGTGAGCTGGACGTAATGATAATTCGAATTTTAAAGTGATTAACTTTATCTATTAATTAAACTTCAAGATTCTTTAACTTTTATCCAAAAATTATGCGAAAAACTTTTTTACATATTGCTTCTTTAATCAGGCTATGGTGCATCAAATACTGCGCCATTGCTGAATTTTCCAAACAGGTTCTTTATTATATGCAATGCTAAATATAATTTTACATAAAACTACCATGTACACAGTAACTCTCTTTATAGTGTAACAAAAAAATTTAATAGTAAAAAATCCACTATATCGAGAGTTTATCAGTAAATTTACTATATCGAATGGATTTTATTAAAGGTAGTTTTTGGATGTAATCCACTATATCACGAGTTTGATTAGTCTCTACTATAAAGGAGGTACACTATAAAGAGAGCCACTGTGTAATTTGCATGATGAAATTCAGCCAATCAAAATAAATATTTTAGGTGATTCCTTTACAGTTCATATTGGATGTCGTGCACCATCGTTGAAAGAATCCAGCCACGTGATCCTTCCATTTGAGCGTATGTTCTCACGTGAAATTCGGATTGTTTTACTAAACAAGGTTATTTAAAGGAGGGGGAAATTAAGCGAAATGCGGTTAGTTCTCCAATCAATCTTTGGATATTTTTGTTCATCCGCTTTTATTTTGTTTAAACAACCAATATTTATTTTTATGATGATAATATATACAAATAAGGGCATTCATATATATATATATATATATATATATAAACAAAGATTTACATGTACGTATATAATATATTTTATTTTAAGGTTTTTCTTTAACAAAAATCTTTTGCAATAAAAAAGGAAAAAAAAGGTTAATAATAATGTCTTAGAAATATTAAATCATATTATGAAAGGAAAACTTAAACGTTAAAGGAGTAAAAAGTAAAAATAATGATTAAGTAAGGTTTTTGTGTACGTGGAGTTTTTTAAAAAAATCACCGAATCACATGTGGGTGTATTTTTTATTATGTTATTTTATTTATTTTATGTATTTGGTTTTTTATGTGTATTTTATATTTTATCCGTGTTGTTTTTTTTCTTGATCACAATTGTTCATTTAGTTATCTAAATCAGTCCAACAAATAAGTATTGTATAGATCATCTTTGCGCCCAAAGCTTTTAACTCATCATCAAATTTTTTCCCGACTGTTGTCATCTCCAGATCTTAACAACAAACATCGATGAGGAATCGAAAACTTTGACGGAATTTCATTGACACAAATTTTAACCATCACCAATTTTTTCATTCCACGACTCCGTCGATTTTAATTTCAATCCCGGTCTCTTCCACTTCTAAAATGAATTGATCCAATACATCGTACGCTTCTTTTCCCAATTTTAAATATTTCACATTCTCGTAAATCTGCTGGAAATTCTCCAAAGACATTTCGTCTAGCCATGAGTCATCGTCATGATGGTACAACCAGTGTAGGATAGGCTCAAATACTTCTGGGTGAGGAACTGTTATTGTAATATTACTTTTTTCATTTAAGGGGTTTGTGTTGTTGATGGGTCCAAGTATTCGATTAAAGAAGCCTGATTGTGTGGCGAGTATTAATGTATGTGTGTGATATGTTTGATAATGGATATGGGTAATTGATGATTTATATACATTGTGTTGATGATGATGATGATGATTGTTGCTGTTGTTGTTGTTGTTGTTATTATTATTATGATTATATTGATATATTGGATATTCCTCAATTAAAGATTCGGTCTCTTCTTCGCTCGTCATAGTATCAGAATCATCGCTATAGTCTCCATAATCCGACTCTTCGGATCCAAATCCAGATTCGGAAACCATTGTATCGTTTATGAGTCCAAGCTGATTCATTTGATTAGCGTTATTGCAAAATCGATAATGTCCAACATTATTATTGTGATTGTAATTTCCATTATATGTCGTCCCGACGACATGTAATGTTATGTCAGACGAATACCAGTTTTGCCAGTGTTGAGGTCCGATGCTATCCAAATTATCCAAGAAATATCCCGTTGGAATAAACCCTCCACTATGAGGATCAAGATAGTATTCGGGTACGTGGTCTGTTGTTTTGTAGGTGGGAATGATTACACGCTTATGGTTTGACACTGGTAATCCCATTTCTGATAGTGATGATATTGATATCTTGGTTTCTTGTGATTAATAGTGAAAAAAGATATTCCAAACTTTGTTATCGGTTGCTTTTGGTACTTAATCGATTCTACGACTTTCAACCTTTCGCGATATGAAAAATAATGAAGACGTGATGATATATAAACACAGTTTTGGGTGATTGTAAACCAATATTAACTAAAAAAAAAAAAACACACGACTAAATCAAAAACGCAGACGTTGAATGATCCAAGAAACTTCTCGAAGAGAAAAAAAATTCTTTAATCAAAACAAAATATAAAGAAATATATACACACACACATATATATTTATATATTTGTGTATATATATATCTATGGATATTATTTAATTAAGAAGATGGAACGAATAATAACGAGAAAACTTTATTTTCTTTCGTTTCGTAACAGTAGTCGTCGTTGTAGAAAAAAGAAAAGAGAGAGAGAGCGAGTTGGATATCTTATATGTTTTTTGTTGGAAATAAAGTTAATATTTTATAATAATTATTATTGTATATGTATTTATTCAATTCCAAATTAAGTATTTAAGCAGTATATTTTTTATATTACGAATATATCATAATATATATTTATTATATTCAAATGTTATTTAGTTTTGTTGTCCCAAAGAAAATGTAAATGTGATGGGAAGAAAATAGTTTTGTATTATTAAGTGTCTTATGCTATTAATATTTAGCGTTATTAATATTCATTAATAATTTAATAATTAGAAATATATATATAATAGCGGCTATGTGATTAATTGATAGGGGATAACGTTTACAGGGTCCCGGAAACGGTATGTTGCAGCAAAAAAACTTATTTATCAACCAGTTTCAAAAAGGAAAATAAGGAACTTCATTATTTCACATTTATGGGTAAATACAAACCATTTTAGATACTATCGCTATCACTATAATTTTTGACCGAAAAGACATCATTAAATAAGCAATATAAAGTTCAGGGGTTTTTGATCTTGCGCCAAATCACGTATCGACATACGTGATTTTGGAAAACGTCTATTTTGTTTCAAGCTCCGCCTGAAATATTAGGCTAAACCAAAAAAATTCTGATAGATTGAAAATATCTCAAAATAATATTTTATAAATCTGATTCATTTAATGTTAACAATGCGCTTGGTTTGGCACAATAGAGAATATCCGAATTTAGCATGCTGTTTAAAGTTTCACGTTCATTATGCGAAAAACCTAGAGAGCATATACATGTATACCGTACCGCTTTCTATTCTCCTGTATTTTCTTGGAAAAGAAAACAAACCATTGAAAGAAATGTTTATGCATTACATATGTTTGGAGAAACAATAAAAATTCGGAGAGAGAGAGATAAAAAACAAGAACAACAAGAGTAAGATAAGAAGAGAAGAAATGCCTCTTCAATTGTTCTGCTGAAACTGGATGAAAGTCGTAGTATTAAATTTCATTAATAGGTATATTTTTTAGGTTTCATTTGGTGGCTTGATAGGTTATTCTTGATAAACAAATCGGATGACACGTAATTCTTTTTAAAATAGAAATTGCTGCACGGGTATATCGATATAGAATAATAATTAATTAATTAATAATAATTCATGGTAATCTCCGTTCGGCGCTATGAAAATTTCATTATGCTGTATCTAATTTTATTTCTGTATAAAACACGAATTAATAATTTACCAATTTCTTCTGAAACTGTTGAGATTCGCAATCCAAAGGGGCACGAAAACCTGACCATGTGTGTTGGTGGATTTTATTATTCTATCTTTTTTCACCGATCTATTAAAATCTATCTTGAATCCAACATATCCAAACCTCTCTTTATTTGTTTGCTTGTCCATGTATCATGTACGGTATAATGTAGCAGATAATCGATGTATGCATATATACGATGCTTACCATTCAACAATGAATTATCTTCACTCATTGACCTGTCTGATTTTTATCGACGCGAGTTACAAAATACTACGCACAATATGATTTGATTAGATACGTGTATTTTAAATAAGAAAAGTTCTTAGCATTTGGAAGCCGAAAAATCGAATTCGACAATGTCGTGGAATCATATCGATATTAAAAGTGCAGTTATTTGCTGCTAGTACGTTTTAATTATAAAAATACGCCTCACACACAAATTAATTACGCGTTACGTATGTATTTTAAAAATAACCAAACATGACCCTAGTTTACTAATAAAGGTAACAGTTGCAAAGCTAATAGTGGCTAGAACGGATATTAACCTCCGATATAACTCTATTATACCAGAGGATATCATGATTTAAATGTAAATTTGTGTTTTAATGAACATATCGTTAATGATCTAAACTAAATAAATATCGTATTCGTATCGGAATCAAAAGTCTGGCAAAAAAATTATCACGAGAAAGGATTATTTATCGCAAATATTAACTATCAATGTGTTACGTGGCTTACAATATATAATAAATGTTATTTTTTTTGTGATTCATATATTTTTTTTATTTTTGTTGAAAGTATTTATAAAAAAAAAGAAAAATCTTTATTCTCTATCTTTAGTTAGTATCACAAAACTTAAAGTCCAATTACGATAGCGTCGTGGCTTAAGAATAATTATTTAGAAGGAAAAAGTATTTTATTATTAATAAATTTCCAGGATAAAAGTCATGATTTTTCAACCAAGTTAATTTTCATACAGTGGATTTCACCAAACGCCATCACCTAAACATATACTTGATTCAAATTAAAATAACCCCTCAAAATATTCTTTATTAGTATATTTAATAATTTTTGAATTTTGTAATATTTTCAACATAACTTTTTCTTTCTCATTTCCATTTATTTGTGATCTCATCCTTTATAAATTGATTTGAAATTTTCTTTTGCAAGATATTCATTTTCTGAATTTGATTGAGTTTATAAATATTCTGAACTAAAGATTTATTATAATCTTTATCTTCTTCATAATAGATATAATAATAAATATTTGACTTCATTTTTTATTTTATTTTATATTTATAAAATTTAATATAGAATATATATATATCCATTAAGTATTTATTTATAATTAAATTTTTATAATATGCTATCAAATTGCTATAATCATAATTTTTAAATTTATTTTCGAAAAATTTGATTATATTAGAAAAGAAAAATAACTTTTATTTTAGAAATATTTATTTTTTATTTTTTTTATAAATTCTTTAAGTAATTTTCATAATAAATTTCAAAATAATATTTCTTTTCTATATATAAATTTACTTTATTAATAATTAATTTTATCATATTTTTTTATGAAATTGTTAATATTTTTATACTTGAAAAATATAATTTTAATTTATAAATATAATGATTTTTCTTTTATTTAGATAATAAATATATTTATATATTTATTAATATTCATTATAATTTTATAATTTTATTATTATTTGCTAGTAATAATAAGCAGTTTAATAAAATTAAAAAGAGAAAATTTTGAAATATATAGAATATATTATTAATTATATTTAACTAAAAATAAATAAAACCAATATTAAATTGAAATTTTTAGTTCTTTTTAATTCAATTTAGTTTTGTTTTGTTAATTTCAGAATTAAATAAATTTTCAGTTCAAAACTAAATCAAATTGAAATTAAACTAAAAATAATATCTTAATTAATTGTAATTTATAATAATTAATTAGAAAATTGCAATTTAATTATAATAACTAATTAGAAAATTATAATCAAATTGTAATTAATTATAATTTATCTTTAAACTGAATCAAAAATTTTGATTTAATCTAATTCAGTTTTTTTCAAATCAGTTCTCTTCTAAAACTAAATCAAAAAACTTAAATTAATTTTTTTTTGAAACTGAATCAAAAAATTCAAATCAGTTCTAGTTTTAAAAAAGAACTAAATTAAATTAACTTATTTTTAATAATAAAAAATAAATTTTTAATATTATATTTTAATAGATTTGAAATAGTAAATAATTAACTTATAACTTATTAATGAAAAGAAATCTAAAAAATATAAATATATCATTAAATATATCTAAAATTAATATATAAATTCTTTCAAAATATCAATTGAATTTAATAAATACAAAAGTAACTAATTTTATTCAAATAAGAATTAAAAAATTTCTAATAATCAATTTTATAAAATAATATATAGTCCAATACAAAAAGATTATTATATTAGATAAATATTAATAGATTATTTTTTCAAAATAAAATTTTAATTCTGTCTTATTAATTAAGTTATTAGATATTGAAATTTATTTAAATGTAAAAATTTTTATCATATATCTTTTATAAAAAAAATTTTACTAATATAAACTTTTTTGAATTGTTATTTCCTAAATTTTACTATATAAAATTTGATTAAAATTAATATAAAAAATTATATAGTAAATCTTTGAATCTTAATATTTTTATTATTACTGATTCAATTTTTATAAAATTTAGAATATATATTTATCAAATCTAAAACAATCTGCTTGCATAATTTAAAGTTTTAATCTTGCAAATTGATAGTGATAATATTTAAAATATCTTTTTTTTAAAAAAAATAATTTTATTTTAATTTTTTTTAGTAAAGTAATACTCCATTTATTATTAAATTAGAATATAATAAAATAATTAAAATAATATAAAAAGTTAATTTAGATTATTCTTTATTTAATATAAAAAAATTATAAGGATTAGTTAAATTTTTATTAGAAGCAATTATTAATTTTATATTGATGTACCAATCTTTTTGCACTGGATCATATTGTTATATTAATTTTGGCTAAAATAATTAATATTCAATAATTTTAAATAAACTAATTGACATATAACTCATTAATAAAAAGAAATCTAGAAAATATAAATATACCATTAAATAGAACAGGTTTTGTTAATTCTAATTATATAAATTTAATTTAAAGTTAATATGTGAATTCTCTCAAAAATATCAGTTGAAGTAAGGAAACACAAATTTCATTCAAATAAGAATTACAGAATTTCTCGTGGACCAATTTTTATAAAAATGATATATTTTGATAGCTTAAATTTTGGAATTCTAATAAAAAAATAATTACAGTCTTGCTCTCTCATACAGTCTCTACAATCATATCTTCACCCAGCTCCAGATATTATAAAGCATAAAAAATTTGACTTCTATAGACTGTATATGTCGATCATTTTTTAAATGATTGTGTATAAGCCTTCGAGAAAACGTCTTTACGTGAAATTTTATGATAAAAGATATAATAATAACCACCATTACAATGAATTGAGTAGGTACCGGCATCAAAAAATCATGCACAACATCAAACGTGTTCGTAAGATAAAATGAAAAGATTTGACAAATTATTACATATAAACCAACGATACAACTTAAGTCTTGGGATAAAACACTTATGAACCAAAGATACGAATTGAAGATTTAGGTAAACTCAAAAATTAAAATGGGAAGGTGTAAAAGAACGGCCGGTAAAATTAGTTTAGGATACCATTTTCCCCTTGTTAAAATATGGTATGCGAAAGTTCCATAGTTGATATCATAAAATATCAGTAAATCATCAAAGAAACTGAGAATAATCTATTTTTGTAAGTCCTTCTCGTCGCTTGCTTTTGAATTAGCTTTGAAATGAAGAGCAACAAGTAAAGGGATAATACTGAAATAACAGTATTATATACATCGTTAAATAATGTGTTTTGATTTTTTATCTACGAAATTGGGTAAGGTGTCGTTCTTAT
>CAJVPS010000670.1:0-21078 GCA_910591765.1 Ambispora leptoticha | reverse complement strand
AAGGAAAAATATGTATTTTACTAATTATAATTAGTAAAAAATTTAAGCGTTGCATTATTTTTGATTGCCACTGTATATGAAGATATAAAAGAAAAAAAAGAAAAAAAAGAAATAAAAAAATATTAAAATATATGAAAATCAAAAATTAGATAAAAAAACTGATAATAATATATAAAATAATTATTTTTATTCTAAAAAATATAATTATATTATAATATTAAAAAAATAAATTAATAAAAATTATTAATTATTATATTATAAAATATATTTAATAATTATATAATTAAATTTCATATTATTTTTAAAATTTAATCAGTAACTTTATAAAGCTTATTATAAAGAACAAAGTTATAATTACACTTAATTACTTAAAATCAAACTCTCTAATAGATTTTTATTATCGAAAAATTCTAATTCTAATCGAAATATAATTGGTTATCGATGTTATTGGGGGGTAGTTTGAAAATCACGAGACTTACGAATTTTAGGGTTCCTATAGAGTCATATGATATTACAATGTTAATTGGTCCCGGATTGTTTAACCCGGATTACGCGTAGTGTGTGTAGAAACGCGTCTTTGTTAGGAAAAAATGCAAGACATAAGTACAAATAACAGCAATAGTAATACTTCGGTTTTAGAAACCAAAAATGAGATTTCTCATTTGCAAAAGTAAGTTATTTACAAGAAACAGTAATAAGAAATCTCTTTAATATACAAATGCTTCTTTTTTTTAATATATGATAGCGTTATCGAATCGTTCAGTATCACAAAATTTTACGCGTATCAGCTTCATGACCAGTTCTTTCAACAATTAGTCGCAGATAGGGTTATGAATAATGGCGGTAGCGGCGAAGAACACGGTGGTAGTGGTTCCTCTTCTTTTGTTCCGAAAGTTTTAGCAAATCCTAGGCGATACTATAATGAATTGAGGCATTTAAAAGTAATTTTTTTAGTCAATCAAAAAATTAAGTTTTCGAGATGCTTCTCTCACGCATCTCTTTCTGTAATCAATATATACACAGGAAAAATGTTCAAAGCTCCGATTCAACTATTTTGAGCTGACGACGCGTGAAAAGTTTCTCAAAGTAATATTAGATGGACAACCACAAAAAGTCTTGTTTAGTGATACTATTGATGAGACGTTGACGGACGCACAGATAATGCAACAAGTGCTGATTGAGGAAAAAGATATTTTTGAATTAGGTAGGTGTTAGTGGCGGTATTAGGTAAGAGTTATTATTTGTCTATTATCTGTCCCATTTAACTGTATCATTAATTGATAATTAACTTTAAAGAGGCATACGATCTAGAAAAGAAAACCAATCTAAAAAATGTAAAAAATTTGTTTCAGCAAATTGAGAACGAGGCGATTGGTATCACAGAAGTGTTCTCCGTTGGCAAGTGACAATAAATGGTTTCTTCTTATGTAAACTTGTTCATTTATTTTTTTTGTATTAATAATAACATTGATAATGATATCGAACAGAACACGAATACGTTTCTGCAAATATCGAGGAAATAAGTAATTTAATTGAGGAAGTTGAGGAAATGGTGAGCGAGTTTTACAAAGATAGAGGTTACGTTATCATTAAATTTATTATAACATTCATTGATATGATAAGGAGCGCGAATTTGCAATTGTTAGTCAATCTGCTAGCACGGAAAGTGTATGTTCTATTTTTTATTTTTTTACTGTGATATGCATACACAATCAAAGTTGGGCATAACGATCCCCTTGTATGGCGAGATTTGATTATTGCCAAATTAACGATCATGATAATTGTAGCAATTTTCTATATAACACCTATTTTAACAATCCTTTGAGCTTGGGGGCGATTTATCGTTGTATCCAGCTTTGATTCTAATTTTTTTCTAAAGAATAATCAAATTCTAATCTACAGAAATATACAATGCAAGAAGCCCAATTGATATTAGAGGAACAGGTAAATTTTGATGGAAGGTTAAAAAGGGAGACCATGAAAAAACTATTGATCATTTTAATTCTTTAATCAGACTATGCAATTACAGCGAATCAACCGCGAGATATTGAACTACAAAAATGACATAACAGACTTGAAATGTCAGTACGACTCGATTGAACAAGAAGCGACAGATCTTGCCAATATGCTAAAATTACAAGAACAGCGTGCCGCGGAGTCAGTTCGGTTGGCGCAAATTAAGGATCCAAAGATCGAGGAAACTTACAATTGGTTTGTTTTTTAATAGGTTTTACATTTTATGCACACTCAAAATAATGATTTTGGCAAAATTGAATACATCTAGGTGGACCTCATGTAGCCAGACTTACTGTCAACTATTGGGCATAGACAGAGGAGATATGAATGAGTTAAATAGGTGATTACCACAAATCATGCCGATACTTGTAATTGAATCGGGATTAAATTATATTTCTGCTGTATTGCCAGCATTATTTTCTCCTTGATTTATTCCGTTTTTTCGTCATGTTCATCTAAAGAATTAGTTTACAAATAATAAGAATGTAAATATCCATTATAATTTAATAATATACAATTTGAGCATAGATATGATATAACTACCTGCTCCCGAAAACTAGGTTTCTTCTTGCACAAAACATTCTTTTTATGCACAACCATCATAAACGCTTTATTTTTAGCTTTCTCTTTATTAGTCTTGCTAGCGCCTTCCTGCTTTTTCTTGCCTTTAGAAGATCCATACTTCTCACGTCCTTCACGACCTGCTTTAATCGACTCCAGACGTTCTTCGTAATCCTGTTTTGCTTTCTTTCGAGGACCGGTAATTTGATTGACGTTGATGACATTGTCTTGCTCTTGGGTTGTCGATCTGAATGAATTGTAAAGTCATTAACTAAAGAGTACAATAAAAGACATGAATAAAATATATTTAATTATTACACTAACATCGAAGTATCCCGTTTACGCTTTTTGTTACTTCCTTCGACCATTTGTGCGGCTTCTTGCTCTAATCGTAGTTTTTCTAATCTCGCGAAATCTGCTGGGGTGAGAAGCTACAAAATAAAATATTATATTATTGAATTGATTTCTACCTTAATATACAAGATGAGAAGATTACCCTGGTCGTAGCGAGATTAGATAATTTGGGTTTTTCGATTTCCAGGGTATCTTTGCTATTTTCTGATGTCGCTTCTTCATTTTGAGTCGCATGGATTTTTTCACCTTCTGGCGCCGCTTCATCATCATCTTCATCGTCACTACTATTACTGCTATCGCTACTAATATCGGTGATAACAATATCATTATCATCCGATGACACATCAATCCATTCTCCATCCGAGGAAGAATTTTCTGTTGATGATGCTATTTCCCATTCTTTGAACATTCAAGAAGGGGAGGAACAGAAATTAATATGGCATTACATAAATATGAGAAATTTATTATTAAGTCAAAAAAATACCATCTTGCACAGCATCACCCTCTTGTTGATTTCGTTCTTTATACTCTTCCAAAAGTTCAATTCCTGCGATATGATCAACCGAGCGAACTTCGCCATATTGTAGTGGTTTGAATTCTTTAATATTCATGCTAATTTCTTTTCCCTGAAAACAATCAATCATTAATTAAAGGGATTAATTTTTATTTCTTGACTAAGAAAGAATTATGACTTACGCGATCCTTGCGTTTTAGCATCTCCGGATTAACTTCCCGATACAATCCAATTAACGAACGTGCAGCCATCATAACACTTTTCTCTTTACTTGACTTATATTCTGTAAGATCTTGTAATAGTGTGGCGTCAATTGCCAGTGGCTGACGCTGACAAATTTCTCTAATAGCGTTCAGTCTATAAGATACAATAGACATGTAATATATCATAAATGTCAATCTAAATTTCTTGATATGTTCACCGAAAATAATTATTGTATCTACCCAACAGTTATGACTTCGGAAGCACAATGATCAGACACAAAATTATTAGCAATTGCTTTCAACACCGGTTCAAGAGTATCCGGCGGCACTAATTCATGGCTAGCTTGCGCAAGAACCACCAGAACCATTGTAACATCGCGTTGATGAGGCTGAATATATCGCATAATGTATGGATAGAAACCCAACAATGTAAGTTTATGCACACCGATAATACGTGATATAAGATTCATGATCATTAGTTTGACTTCGAAACGTTCATTGTTGGATGATTTTTGTAAGGATGAAAAAAGTTTTTCGATAAATCCTAATTTTTTGATCATTATAATTATCGTCGTTTTAGTGATAGAAGTCAAGATGTTAGATGAAGTCTTCTTTCTTTCTGACCTTGAGAATCATTTATCAGATGCAGTGCCGAGAAATTGAAATTCTCCGGTTTACTCTTCTTCTTGTTTCGTTTTTTTAATATGGCTTTAGCCTTTTCCATTTTTCGAGACGTAGATTTCTTTTTTTTGTTGATCAGGTTGATGTGTTGAAGACGTTTGATATCAGGTATCTCGCCCTGTTGATGATATTCAAAAAAGTATATGAATATATTGAATAGGCAGAATTTGGGTAAATAAGATGTGCACGCAAGAAAAGAGCACCTTACATATGATTAATTTATCCTATTCATCCGAAAAACTAACCTCGTCATCATCGCTATCATTATCATCGTCGTCCAAATTATTGCCCAGAAAGAATTGGATAGCTGCCACTTTTATTTTTGTCACGCTATGAAAACAACCTTCCACTATAACATTAACAGTTTTAGCGTCATTCCTGGATAGAAAATAAATAAATTATATTCTTTAATCAAAAACAAAAAAATTCCTATCGTAAAATTACCATCATCATCACTCACCAAATTCCTTTTCTATACAATTCAATACAAACATCCAAACTTTTTTTTGCCGCGATAGCGTGATCGCTCATTGTAGTTGATCCACACGAGGACACACTTCCTCCCCCACCCAAATAACTATTACTGCTATCATTATTTTTCTTATCAGCAGACTGTAGTAACATCGTATACATGAAATTCTGTAACGTCTTGTTCAATTTATTGTTTTTGTGCTTGGCATTCGCGTTTTTTATGTCGGCGATAATATAGTGGTATAATGAGTCGCGAAGTTGTTTGTCGTGTGTGCGGAATAAAGTGAAGAAGAGAGATAATAAGCTGTATATTTTGTTATTTGTTTCAAGTAGATACGCGATTTTTTTTTCCGATTAGTAATAGTAGCGATAGAGACAAACAAATCAACCAACCAACCAACCAACCAACCTACTACTTGGAATAATATCTTTATTACGCAACATAACAAGACTCTGGACCAGCGTTTTTCGAAGATCCGGGTGCATTACTTGATAGTTTTCTGAAAGTATGTCGATAATGTTTTGTGGAAAAGTGGCGGTTTCTTGTGGATAGCAATTTGCTACCTATAAATAATTAATAGATTATTTTAATTGATTAGATCTAATTAGTCATCGAACATTATAAAATACGTATCGATGGTAAATTAAATTCATAAAATGGTGCAAAATCACAAAGACTATCGCGCTTCATGTGCTTAAGTACTCTCATTGTAAACCTTTATCACTAATTTATTCTCGAAATATTGATGTAATAAAACTTCTGAAGAAACTGCATTGTGAATTTTGAATTACTTGCATAAAAAAATTGGACTCAAATTAAGGTTTGAATTTTCCACAGAGGAAGGATTTTAGCTTACGAAATATGGTAGCTATGCAGGGTCTTAAGATATCAACAGAATATAAACTTTTCACTATCAATACTAAGCCTAAAACAAAAATGGAATGCCTCGATTCAAACATCAAAAAAAGGGTACCTGCGCGATAAACATAATAAGACCTGAAAATTCTTCTGCTTCCTCGCTAGGTTTCAGCTTAAATATAGACAATTGAGATTCATAGTGTCTGTATTGTTGCAGAAAATCATCTTTATACGAGATTGGGTCACGTTTTATCAAATTTTGAAGCTGTGGAAGGTTTGTGGGTAGTAAGGCAGCACGATTGCGTTTGCCCATTGTGTTAAGGAAATTTTAGAATTGGTGCAAAGAAAAAATGTATTTCGGATGAATTTCCGGTTATGATTCGGCACTGTATTGTTACCGTTATGATATTCGACACTAGTTAAATCATCAATACGTCACTACAATAAGCTATAAATACAATAAATACGTAATAACCTTTACAGTGATTTTTAAAAAAAATGGGAAACAGATTAAGTACACCAGCTGAATCAATATCACGTATTCAAGAATCGTTATTATCGCAATTTACAAATGACGAACGTGAATGTTTGATTAATGTATTTAATGGATTCTGTGGGATTGATTCTGCCAAAGATCATAATCAAAGTGATGTTGATGATCAAATCAAGAAAATCGAGAGAACAGAAGGAATAAAGTTGACAGATGTTCAAGTATGTTCTCGTTCTTATTGATAATTGACTTATTTTCTACCTATAATTTGTGCTTTTGTTGAAATCAACATCATTGACAAAATAAAAATATTTTTTATGCAAATTAGCAATATTTACCGCAAATCGTTGCCGATTCTTTAAATTCCGGATTTGCAAAATGCTTTCAATATGAATCGATAAATATTAAACAATCCACCGCAACTAAACCATCATCAGAAAAACAAGGAGATTCGATCACAATACACGGATTTCTTTCATCAATTAAGAAACTAACACGATCAACATTACTCGACGAGGCGCAAACAGTATTCATCATTTATCGTGCTTGTGGTTGTGCATTACGTACGTTTGTACGTGATGTGATGCATGCTTCGATAACTTATTGGTTTGAAGGAGCTTATGATTTATCCAAGATTAATGATGTAGAGTTTATTCCAGTGACTATTGCGGTTTTATCCAATGATGACAAAAATGAGCAACATGAAAATGGATTATTAGAATTTTTATTACTTGTGCCAAGTTTTTCGACGCTCAAAGAATTTGAGATTGATAGTTACTTTGACGAAACGTCATTTATCGATTGGTACATGAAAAACGCACCCTTTCAAACATTAATAAAAATCTTCACAAAACGATTATTTCTAACAGCACATCGATCGGCACTACTTCTCACGCCAAAACAGATGACAAACCTTCGTAAGGCAAATCTTCTAGCACCACAAATAGTCACATCTTTTCCCACAGAATCATTCTCACAATTACTCTCACCGGCTGATTATTTCCTCCTCGTTGATAGCCTACCATCAAATTGTCGCGCCACGCTACACACAATGATCTTCTCGTCGACTATCGACGGAGATAGTTGGCATACATTCGTCAACTCGTTGTTATATCAAGGATCGGTGATGATTATTGTCAAGGATACGGATGGTTATGTGTTTGGGGGATTTACGTATGAAGATTGGGATGTGCAACCTCGATTTTACGGGAGTAGTTTGAATTTTTTATTTACTGCTCAGCCGAAATTGAGAGTTTATTCAGGAGCTAGTGGAACTAATGAGAATTGGCAATATCTAAATTTTGGTACACAGACTCTGCCTAATGGTCGGTAGTAATCAATAGGTAGTCAGTCATATTTGAAATTATTTTCACGGTTACTAACTGATCAAAGAAATGCTATTAGGACTAGGAATGGGAGGACAACTCGATTATTTTGGATTCTGGATTGATTCCAATTTTGTCACTGGTCACTCAAAAGCCGCACCATTATCCTCGACATATAGCAGCCCAAGACTGTCAAAACAAGAAGAATTCAAAATTGATCAAGTTGAAGGTATAAATCAGCATCATTGTCATCATGTCTAACAGGATCTTCTTCTCATAACTAATAAGATTAATACCCTGTTACGAATCAAAGTTTGGCTCGTTAAACCAACAGAACGGGACCCAGACACAATACCAAGTCAGTCAAAACACTCTGTGATGGATCGTAATCCTGGGGAAATGGCGTTACTCGAAATGGCGGGTAATGATGGCGCTGTGCGAAAGATCGGATACTCGAAATTTGTGCGGGAACCAGATGTGTTGCCTGTGGAAGGTGATAATGAATAAGAATGTAAATATCTGCCATAAAAAATTCACATACGCTGCGGCAAACTCGTTTGTAAATCCGAAGCATCAATTAAGCCATGTATAGTAAATCCGCCTGGCTTAAGTTTGTTATATGGATACCGAATTTCATAGAATCCGGATCCATGTATATACACTAGTATTATCCTAAAAGCGAAAAGCTTGTTTTTTGATTTGAAATTATTATAATTATCAAAAAGAATAAAAATATTTATTTTTTTAAATATATAATTTGGCATTAACTTAAATTTTTATGCCCAAGCATGATTATCATTACCATCTAAACGTTTGTTCAAAAGGAATTTTATCCCTTGAAAGCGTGCATTTATAGAGTGCATTATAAAGCTATATATTGTTTAAAATTAGTGTAATCTGCGGATTGTTTTGACGCGCAGTAACTGTGTGAAGATTTTTGCGCGTGGCGCAGCGCTTGGATTGGTTGAATCATCAATAAAAAATTTTTACCTCGACTCTCATCATATACGCTATTCATTGCTGCGAACGAAAAGAATAAACGAATTATTAGCAATTCATTCAAATCGCCATTTCACACATATTATAAACGTTTATTTTAATACATTTAATTTGCGTAAACACTAAAATGATGTATAATTTTCGTGATTGGCCCTGGGGAAGACTCATTTCTCGCGCGGGAGGAGGCGAAATTTTATTGTACGGCATCACACACCAATTTGGAAGCCGCTTCGAAAGCATCGGGCCTGCGACAAACATTCCAGACGGTGATCAACTTCATTGCCATATTGAACGTTTTGAAACAGATGGAGGCATAACCTACATCTTTCGGGACACTAGTAGATATGGAACATACATTAACAACAAATTATACAAGTCTAAACCAAAGATTCTTGAAGAAGGGGACGTGATTCGATTTGAGACGGAAAAAGCTTTCTATGTATATACGTTTAAAGAGTATAAACGGCCCGCTCCAAGACACCCGAATCAGCCCGTAGACTGGAATACTGTAGACATGAGCAAAATCACACCTCTGGAGCTTGCATTTCTAATGATTCCGGATAACTGGGGACAACAAACGTCACCATCACTCAACAATCAAACTTCATCATCAATGGAGCCATACAAATGGGTTTCATTGAACCGATAAAAAAAACGAGATGATGTGATTCTGTGTAAATAGTAAGCTTTCTTTTGATGTAGAAATGACTTCTTCTTTTTTCATTTGAATATGTAATAGATTGTATGATAATTAATTCTTTTTTCGTTTAGAAAGGAGGCATTTTTTGGCGAAATCATCTAGTTTTCAAATTCGAGTATTGTTATTTATACGTGGCGATCCTTAAGAGTAAACGTATTATCAGAGACAGCAAAGTAATAGAGAATGGCGACGATCACGAACTCGGATTACTAGCATTCATCTTAAGATATTGCTATATTTTTTATTCAGGGTTGTGAGCCTTCGTTTTAAAACAACGCGATTTTAACAATACGCCAACCGCTGCCAGTAAAAAAGCAAAAAAAGAATCTCCTCAACTGAAAAGTTTAAAAGACGTCAAATTAGTTAGACATAATTTTTCTTGAATCCATTAATAGAATCGATAATCCATGAGATTTTTCATTGTTCCCTGTATATACTTCTCTATGTTTGTACACATTCAACTCGGGATCTCATTTGTTAACGATCATTTATACCATCGTTGCGAAATGAATTCAACTGAAGTATAATAACAATACATGTAAATAGCGATAAGTGCTAGGTCTCGTGTATAAAATCAGAAAGTCGCCATGATGATGACATGTGAACGTAACGAAATTTCCAGGCACGCGACTCGAAACAAATGTACACAAGCATGGAGAGATTATGACTTTTCCCTTTTTGATAAATAATGCTCGAGTAAAAATTACTTGTGTGCATGCATGCATGCATAAAGTGACCGCGCAAAAATCTGTCAAAAAGAACATAAATATATAAAAAAAATATATATATATATATATATATATGAAAACATATATAGTTACATTTATTATATGTTGTGTGAAATGGGTATGTATGCTAATACAAAAGTTACTTATAATAGCATGAAAAGCTCATCTCCGAAAAAAGATCATCAAGACGACGATAGGATGTTGAGAGCACCAATATAAAAAATAAACAGATAAGGATTTAGCATTACGAGAACACAAGTATGCATGCAAATAGGCAAAACATAACTGTTTGATACTATCACAAATGGCGTGTTGATAGATGGTTATAATACGGAAAAGAAGTCAAAATCAATATCTAACGTCGGTTTCATCCGTCACGAATTAAAACACACCATACCATACCATACTTACAGATTAATCTCCGGTAATTTATTTTCTCTCATTTTAAATATAAATTTTCTCGAGTAAGCAGAACGAATGAACGAACGAGAGGAACGAACGAGGTAATGAAGAAATGAATAGTTTGACTTGTGTACCTAAAAAAAAAAAAAAAAAAAATCGCTGATAAACGGGAAACTCAATTTTTGTTCTGATAAATAAAAATAAAATTTAAAACGGGAAAAATAACCTGCTGATCGGATTTGTTTTATTTTGACAGCTGTCAATCCGACAAATTTAATCCCCTTCGGGGGTGAAGGGGTTAATTGAAGTACATTTGGTAAACCGAAACTTAGCGAAGTAGCACAGCTTCTCATATAAATACACATGTGAATTTAGTCAAGGAACGATTAATCCGACGGTTCTGATAAACCGCGGTTTATTGATTCTTCATACCAGAAACCTGGTAAAAGGACCATAGGTAAAATTTATATTTCAAGTGATATATTTCAATCAAACCTAGGGTATATCAAAACGGCAAACCAGGGATCAATGATGCATAATAAAAAAAAACGGTTTTTTAATTTAATTTGCTGTTTATTAGCGAATCAAAAAACTACTATGCGCATAGAATTGATAAGGTTAGCGTAAATCAAGAATTCAAAAACAATATGAAATAAACTTTTTTGATTTACATCATAACATAAATCTTCAATACTTTTTATACAAGATGAGGGAGACATGATGCCAGTTCTCCCGGATTGTCTTTGGGGGCGATTCTGTAATAAATATTTACGTAAATAAAGAATAAATTAGTATTGGCGTAGCTATTGTTAATGTCTAGTATCGAAAATTTCGATCGAGACTATTTTTTTCCGGTGTTTTACGAATTGATAAATCTTTAAGAGATCAGAATACTCGGGGCTTGATCCATTTCACGCTCGTTTTATAAAATTTTATTTTTTTGACAGACAACAAAGAGCACACCCACGCGCACACATATTAATTTATCCGTACATACAAGCGCAGAGGCAAATAAATTTTTTTTCCCTGTCGAAAAAAATCATACTATAAATAAACACAAGTATTATGAGATAAAAGTATTACGAGATAATAGTATTAGCGAATATTGTCTTGATTAATCCATTTAAACCTTAGTTGCTTATATTATCTATTTAATTATTAAACACTATGTATATACACTCACACGCACTCACACATATATACTCACACACATATAAACGCGTTTTCAGAATTTTTCCATTATCAATATGACTTGTAAATTTTGTGACGTTTCTTTTCACGCGAAAGAAGTCAGTCATCTTTCTTTAACTCAATAAAATGAGTAACCACGCTCTTTTCTAATAATAAAGTTAATGACCACCAGATCAAACATGCACGCATTTACGATTTTATTGTTACGGTTTCTTTTTCTCTCCGTTAAGAACATCTTTTCTCTGTTTACCACTTACTTCGGGGAAATTCCGCTCAATCAAATTTTAATTGATCAAGTTTTCCCAAATTTTAACATAGAAATGAAAACCCTTTTTCCTTATCCTCTCTTTTTCGTATTTATTATCATTCACTACATATAGATATATATAACGTTATCCAGTAACGAGTAAATTTATTTTTACTTGTTCTGAACATGAGAAAATAGGGCAACAGAGCGCACAAAATAAGTTGTGGTTAATCGTTATCGATATTTTATTTTATTTTATTTTTTTTTGGCTGTGATTTATTTTGTCCGTTTTGATGTGTTGTTCGTATTCTCATACTCGTTTTTATCCTTCTTACATATTTTTCGTATTCGTTATTTTCTATTATTTCGATTTATAACGCTAGACTCTATATACATATACATAGAGATGCGAAAGAGAAAATAAAGGGTAAGTTTTAAATTTGCCATTAAAAATTCCTTTAGATGGAATGTTTGTTCTTGGAATGAACGAGCTATTAATTACCAAAAACAATTGATAACCCGGATTTCACATGGAAATGTTTATCTCAATATACTATTCTCATAAAAATCTTTTGTTCCCACAGTTTCTTTGTCATCATCAAAGGTTAAATAGGATCGCTAAAAATTATGATCGAAAGATAAAAGTTGGCAATGGTATGTTGCAGTAAATACGGAATTTATATATGTATTATTAACGATAACAATAACGCGCGTTATTAACGAATTTTTTTTCGGTCTCGTGACGCCAATACTATAGATGTGTTCACGAATGAATGAAATTAAACAATGATCTTAATAAGGGTGCAAAATGTACTTGTTCAAAAATGGCAATGACATATATTTGATTACGAAATATAACCATTCATTCACCCATTCATTTCATATTTGATTTACGAAATATAACCATTCATTCACCCATTCATTCACCCATTCATTCGTTCCCCGGTTACACATCTTGTTTCGCACTTATTCATATACACAAAAATGTCATTTTTCATTTTTAAAGTTCCCCTTTTTTTCCGCAGTTTTTTTTCAAGTTTTTTGTTCAATTGAATTTTTTTTATGCGTTATTCTCTTTTCAATTCTTTTCTGTTTTGGTGACCACCGAACGCGCACCTGAGATGTCAATCAATTTTTCCTAAATTTTTTTTGGGTGTTTTACCTCGAACTTTCATAAACATAAAATCAGCGTTTGTAAACCGTACCCTTTTTTTTTACCCCTCATTTTTCATTTTTCAAATAGTTTATCTCTTAGCATTATTCGCATTTAACGAGAAAATCATCACCAAATATCAATCTAAGCTTTCTACCAAAATTGCAAATTTCTTCATAATAGCTACCGTTAAAAAGTATCAAACAAAACGTAATCGTTAAAAAGTATCAAACAAAACGTAATGTCATCAATTAATAAAAATTCACTTTATACTCGTCGTATCTGATGCCCGATGTGTTTAAGAAGAGACCAAAATTCTTTTATAATGATAAAACCATGCACTGCCACTATTACATCACTTACTAGTGTTGAGTCCGAACCCTGCGGACAGACGCGGACACGGCTAATTTGTCCGCCGTGTGATTCATGTCCCACAAATTTTTTGCTAAAGTGTTGCGAGTCATATGATCAGTCCCAATAAATTTTCAGAGCACCCAATTAATGATTTTAATGATTTATAAGATCAGGGTAAGGGTAAGGGTAACGGTTAGGACACTGTATGTAAATTTGCATTCCCGACATTTTTATTTTTCATGTGCTGGATTTATTTTGCATGAATGTCACATGACTCGCAACGCTTTAATTAAAATCAATCAGGTGCGCTGAGCACCACGTGCAGTAATTTAATTTTCGCGACTAAACGAGTACACGCACTACAAAGAGTTCGAGTTTACAATTCTCTCCAAAATTCATGACTTCTAACCGTAGTCTTTGTAGACTTCCACCTCACCTTGCACTCGAACCAAAACAACTACGAAAACTCAAAGAATACCCGCGCCAGCCGATAACCACTACTCATGGGCTACTAAGCAGAACGGAGCTAGAGTTGGTCGAGTGTTGCGACTGGAGCTATGAAACTGCCCGAATAATACAACGAAAATGCGCACAATGGATTGCGCCGAAAAGTATCAGGGTATTAATATTTCTTTTTTATGAGTGCGACTATATGATTGCTGGCTGTAGTCTATACAGAATTTTCACATAATCAAAGTTTATCGTTTATCGCAGGTGCGCGAAATGCTAGGTAACCCAGGCACCGACAGCAATGCAAAGAAACTATCACCTTCGTTCTTCACTACCACACTTGTAAACTTAGACTCTGCGCTGGGTGGTGGAATTCATTGCGCGTCACTCACGGAAATTGTTGGACCACCACGCTGTGGAAAAACACAATTTTGTTTGACGCTCTCTGTGCAGGCTACCTTACCTATCGAGATGGCTGGGTTAGATGGTGGTGTGTGTTTTATTGATACTGAAGGCTCGTTATCGGCTGATAGGTTGGTAATCATTGTAGCTAGAGTGGTAACTATTGGCAAATGGTGACTATTTTTCATGAAGGTTGTTCTTCACTATGTAACGTACTTATGATGTTATTAAGATTGGTAGAAATTGCGGAAACGCGATATCCACAGTATTTTTCCCGTAGAAATCCGAAAGGGCAACGTAACTTGGACAAAATGAAAAATTCTATTCACATTCTCAATGTTAAATCTTCAAGGGACATGTTGGAACGGTATGATGATTTTCTTTGGAAAAATAAATATTTTTCCCAGTTGAAAAACTCTAATGGAGATTTTTTCGTGATGCATATCAAAAATTAGCCTAAAAAATCTTCAAGAGTTTATCATCATGAAAAAAATCCGTATGGTCGTAATAGACTCGATCGGATCACTGGTGATGAAAGAGTATAAGATCTTTGGGGGGAGTAGTGGTAGTAATGGTTTCTTTAACGGGCAAAGTAATTCTGAGCTTCTGGTCGAGAGGAACAATTTGCTGGTTGAGGAGGCAAAACATCTAAAGTAATTGCTTTTGTCTTATGTCATGCTCAAAAAAAAAAGATTAATTAAATTTTATAAAAAATTTCAAATTCATAGATTCCTGGCCGAATCATTTCACATTCCTATAATAGTGACAAATCAATTATTAATGAACAGGTACAATACAGGCGCATCATCATCGCTGTTATTACCATCTTATAAACGAGCACAAACATACGGTTGGTTATCGGGCACGCGTTTTAGATTTATACAATCAAGAACAAACCGAATACCGAATTAAACCTTTATTATTTATTAATATAATTATCTTGTAACGATAGATCGAGATTCCTCAGCAGTGATGGTCACAGCCGCACTAGGAAACACTTGGGCACATTCAGTCACCACACGACTCATCATTGAGTTTTGTCATAATGACCTGTTGAAAATGATGACTTCTTCATATACGTCACCATCGTCGTCGTCAATCTTATCATCATCCATTAAGAATATCTTTCGGATAAAAATTGCAAAGTCATCGATTGCACCGAATTTTGCATTTTATTATTATATAAGTAGTCAAGGAGTCATGGAACATGATCCACCGTTGTTTGTTAATAACGAGACGACTTCCACAGAGAATACAAAAACAATGCCAACCGGAACGAAAACCACGACAATCACAGACAAGGGCAAAAAGTATAATGAGATCAATATTGATAAAGAGAATGTACCACCTTCACTACAAGCATCAGCAACAATACCATTATCAGAAACAGCACCACCACTGCCATCATTACCGCTAATATCATCGGCATCTTCTATTTCAGATAATAATGATTTATCAGAGACATTAACGACAGGAACACTTCGAAGAAAGCGAAAGTCTAGAGAAAAGGAACAAATCGCGGATTGGTTTATAAAAGAACTATGGTCTTTATAACATTGTAAATTAATAGTTATAATTATAATTATCCAGGATTCATTAATTATTTGGCGAGTATTGTATTAAACATAGCTGCTTGCTATTAACTTAATTAACAAAAATATTGTCCTTTAGAGAAAGGATTGTTTTTTTGTCTCACATGGATAAAAATCCTCCAGACAATAAATCAAGTTGGCGGTGTGATTGACCTTGTGACTACTTCGTCGACACGTTCACGATGTATTGAGAATGAAGGTGTAATCCAAGCGCCACATGAACATTGCATTCCTTTGCAAGCGATCCATAATACTCGAATCAACATCACGTATAGAAAAATTATCAAAAAACAAAGAATTAAAAATCACTTTAACAAACCTGCCCAGCTATAATTACCCAATTTAGCACAACACTTTGGGCACAAAATTTTGCCGTCCAATTCTCCTTGACTCGCATCAATTATCCATTGTAATGGTTCGATAAAGTACGCCGAGCATTTGATGTTTTGATTAACATTATCATTGAGCGAAGCGTCGCGCTTTTTAAATGAAAAGGCGAGTTGACCTTTTCCTGGTTCATGTGTGACAAAGTTCTCGGGTGATATAATTATATTTCTTGATAGCGAGAAGGAAAATGTTATTTATGAGGGAATATTTTTTATTTAGACAATTAATTAATTAATTGAATTACCTGCATTTTTTACATTTAAGCCCTGTTAGGACTGCGTTAAGTTCTTCTTGCGGGATATCTGCTTTCAGCATCGGCAGTTGAAATGTGATCGTCATTACGTGCATAAGTGCATAAAAACTCACCGAAATTAGGTCGGGTGATATAAACCTCCATATAAAATACGCGGAGTTTAAATTTTTTGGTGCTCCTACGCATACATGTATAGAATACCTTGATTAAATCAATTTGTTAGTTTAAAAGGACGAGCTCTACGTACATCGATACGAGAACAATATAAAATAAAAAATGTCTCTTCGTAAAAAAATACCTTTTGATCCTCCACTAGATGACGTGACCAATACTACTGGTCGAGACTCGAAAAAATATCGGACGGAGTCTAGTAGCGGCGGTTTTTTCGTGAAACTGTTTAAAGTTTTGGGTAGTTTGTTAGTGGTATTCTTTTTGTCGTCATATTTTTTTACAGAGACTTGGACTTGGGATTATCAAAGCAAATACACTAATTGGCGGAACTGGATTCCGGTAGGATTATTTTTTGGAAGAAGTATGAATTTTTGAATGAGATAGGTAGAAAAAGATGTATCGATTTTTAATTGGTTTGTAAACTTTGTGCTTTGATTTTTTAAAAAACTAGCGTAGAGAAATTATGTTCACTTTGGAGGAGTTATCGAAATATGATGGTTCCGATCCTGATCTTCCGATCTATCTTGCCATAAAGTAGGTTTTTGTTGGCCGAGGTTTTTTCTATCTAAATATTTTGTTCATTTTAATTCGCATTTTATAATAATAGCGGTGAAGTATTTGATGTGACTCAAGGAAGAGATTATTACGGAAAGGTAGTTGATTAGTCTTGATATTTTTCATTTTTGACCTTTGTTAAAGACGAATAGTTACAGGTAAAGGGATTTTTTGTTAAAAACACCTAAATAAAAAAAGGGAGGTTCATACGGATTTTTCTCGGGACGAGACGCGTCGCGAGCGTATATCACTGGATGCTTTAGTTCACCGTCACATTTGTCTCATGATTTACGTGGGTTGACACCAGATCAATTAAAGGTATTTAATTATGTCTATAATCTTCGTTTTTAATAATTTGATGATTTTGCTATTTTAATTACTTTTTCTTAATTTAGAGTTTAGAAGGTTGGGCTTCGTTCTATCGCGATCACCATACCTACTTTAAAGTGGGAAGAGTAGCACTTCCACCAATTGACCCCAATTCGCCGATTCCACCGCCTTGTAATGATCCTACGGAACAAAAATCTTCATGATGACGATGATATCCTTATTTATTTTTTAAAAAAAATTTTGTTCTATTCATATATTGACAAAATTCGTGAGATTTTTATAGTACACATAATATTTTTTTTAAAGTAAACTGCATGATCAAAAACATGATATATTGGATTAAAAATGCAAATCAGAATAAAAATTTCGTTTCTCACATTAGAGCGACAAGCGCCGTTATACTCATCTAAAACATATAGGCATATTATTGTCTTTTTCCGAAATATTAGAAATGCAAGGTTCAAAGGTGCATAGAAAAGTTTTCCGCCTCAAATCGAATCACATCTCCTTCAAATCTTTTGTACAATTTGGCTCCGTGCGTGCTAGCGTTGCGAAAATGTAGGTTATGTCTATCATACGTTCCATGCGGAAGCGAATTTGATAACCGTCTTTTCGCACGGTGTCTCCTGCGCGAGAAATAAACCTCATTATGGCCTGCTTGAAAAATATACGTTATTACGCTAATAAGCCTCCAAATATCATCTTCGGCTAATATCAAAATACTAAAATGATTTTCTATCGTCTTGGCCATTTTTCTTTGATCAGAGTTGGTAAAGGCGAAATTTTCAAGAGACAACAATGACGATTCATATCCATGTTGACTCTTGGAATTTGACGCTAAGTACAAACTACCGAAGATTGTGAACAAAACGAAAACATATAACAGCAATTTTGATCCACAAGTAACTTATAATGGATGTGAAGACCAAATATTCCCTGAACACAATAAAGGACCTATCCTTCAGACTGGGAACGACTTCACAAAGCATTAATAAACTTTGCCGTATAAAAAATCATAGCTTGTGTTTAATGACGAACTTTAAACGATCTATTTGACAATTTGACTGATTAGCCCGAATTATGACAATTGGTAATCATTTTAAATTGCGAAATATTCGAATATACATAGAATAATGAAAAATTGTCAAAATTGTCTGATATTTAGACATATCTTTATATCAAGTTTGCTTTTACAAAATTATTATTAATTACATTTATTGCTACATTTTTTCTCAATAAAATCTATTGTAAAAAAAATAAGTCAGATTCAACAAAGATTGAGCTTATATTATTAAAAAATACTATTAAGTAATCCTATAGGTGAAGTTTACAAGAATATATTTATAAATTTTGGCATAATTCTGACATTTTTCATTGAATAATCAATAAAGTTAGTTATATCTATAATTGTTCTTAGTTTCTTATAATTTAATAATATTTTTAATAAGATATTATATCAATAATAATTTTATTCTTTATATCAAAAAATATATATTTGCAAATTTTCATGTAATTATATTTATTCTTTATCAAATAGTATATTTTATTATTCAAGTTAGATATGAAATTTTATATATAATATTCTTATATTAGATATTTATAAAGAAGTATTATAATTTGTAATATCAAATAATATTCTTGAATGATATAAATTTATTATTGAAAAATAATATAATAACTATAACAAGTTTAATAATTATTAAAAATTATTTAATTATTAAATTGATTTAGTAAAAGTATTATAATATATTATTAATTAAATATAATAAATATTAAAATATATATCAAAAATATAAAATCTTATAAAATTATTAAAATTTATTTAAAATTTTTTTAGTAATTAACTTTATTATTAAAAAATTTTTAATTTTTGAATATTATTAAATCAAATTTCTTTATTAATTCAAATACATAATAGCTCTCTTTATAGTATATCTTCTTTATAATAAAGACTAATTAAACTTGTGATATAGTAAATAATATTCAAAACTATCTTTAATAAAATCTATTCAATATAGTAAATTTATTAATAAACTCTTAATATAATGAATTTTTGAAAATTTTTTACTGATAAATTTTTTTATTATACTATAAAAAAAATTATTATATAATAAATTAAATAATATAGTTAGCTTTTTTTATAGTTATCTTTTTTATAATCATCTTTTTTAAATTTTTCAGTTACTAATTAATTATAATAAAAAAATCTCTTTATAATCATATTTTTCTTTGATTATTTAATTTTACTTTTTCAAATATGTTAATTATAAAAAGGTCTGATTATAATTTATAATTTCTTTTTAATCAAATCTAAAATTTTAATATTATTATATTTATTAAAAATTAATTAAAAAATTATAAATATTTTAATAATATATTATATATAATAATTCTTATAATTATAAAATTAGAGAATTAATTTTATTAATAAAATATAGTAAAAATTAAAATTTTTTCTTTATATTAAAGTTTATAATTTATAATTCAATCAAAATTAATTTTTAAATCAATTCAAAAATGTTATTTAAATATTTATATAATTAAATTACTAATAAATTTTTGTTTAAACTATTTAAAATTAATTTTAATTCAATATATATATTTTTTTAAAAGAATTATTTTAATTATAAACTTATTACAAAAAATTTTTATAATAACTTTATAATTAAAATAATCTTTTCAAAAAAAAATTTAAAAAAATTTATTAAATTATAAATCAAATTTATATTTTAAAAATATATTAAAAAACTTTTATATAAAAATATAAATCTTTCTATAATTATATTTCTTTTTTTATAATTATTTTTTTTTGAATTTTTGAATTATTAATTAACTATAATTAAAAAAATCTCTTTATAATTATATTTTTTTTAATTATTTAATTTTACTTTTTCAAGTGTGATAATTATAAAAAAATTTTACTATATAATATATATAAAATAAAATTTAATAGCTTATTCAAATTTTTTAAAAATTTTTAATAATTTAATTTTATAAATATTTAAATAATATAAGAAATTTTTTTTAAATATAAATTTTAATTTATTTTAAATTAAAAAATCTTTATATATTTTTATTTTTTATAAATATAATTAAAAAAAACTAATTATATTTTAAACTAATTCAAGAATTAACTTTAAAAATATATATATTAAAAATATATATAATAATTATTTAAAAAATAAGAATTTAAATATATTATAATATTTATAATATATAATTATAATATATTATTTAAATTTTTTATTAAATATAAAATTTAAGTATTATATTAATTATAAATAATATTAAAATATAATTTTATTTTAATTATAATATAATTATATATTTTATAATTATTATTAAAAGTTATATATTGTTGTGATATAAACTTTTAGCAGAAATTAGTTAATTATATTTTATTGTTCACTTCATATCACAATTTGATTAGATGAATAATTCTTTATATTATTACCATTTTAAGATTATATGTATGTAATTATTTTAAAATGGTAATAGTAACTGTGTTCACAGCAGTTATTAACTTTTATAACTTCAAGAAATTATACAACTGGTTATCTTTTCAATAAGATGAGATATGTGAGTTTATAACTAACAAAAATATGATTATCTTTTCAATAAGATAATTTATACGTGTTTTACTTATAACAAAAATATGATTATCTTCTCAATAAGATAATATATATGAAT